>JASTWP010000796.1:0-109412 GCA_030770255.1 Temnothorax ravouxi
ACAGCTATTGAACCGCTATGAAACAGCTATTAAACAGCTATTGAACTGCTATGAAACAACTAAAAACAGCTAAAAACAGCTGTGAAACAGCTATCAAACAACTATTGAACCGCTATAAAACAGCTAAAAACAGCTAAAAACAGCTATCAAACAGCTCTTGAACAGCTCTCAATTAACTAAAACAGCTATCTGTATAACTGCGATCTGTATAACTGCTATTGAACAGCTATCAAACAGCTATTGAACCGCTATGAAACAGCTATCAAACAGCTATTGAACCGCTATGACACAGCTAAAAACAGCTAAAAACAGCTATCAAACAGCTCTTGAACAGCTATCAAACAACTAAAACAGCTATCTGTATAACTGCGATCTGTATAACTGCTATTGAACCGATATCAAACTTCTTTAAAACAGCTATCAAGCAACTAAAAACATCTTTAAAAACAGCTATCAAACAGCTATCAAACAACTATTGTTGTATGCGTTTCTCTTTTATTTTTAATATTATAATCATCGCGGAGCAGACACAATGCGTTTTATTTAGGATGGACGATTTTGACCCTGGTCTCTTTTCTCTCGCTTTTTGTTTTTTTTTTCAATTTTGACAAACGGGAAACTCGACCGCGGTGAAAATCATCCATCCTCGAATCCCGAACACCCAGTCCAGTCGGCCGCAACAGTCGGTGTGCACTGAGAAGACCGCGGATGGCGAGCCACGCCCTGGCGAAAATAAAGCGTTTGAAAAGCAGAAATTGCAACGCTTGAGCGTTTGAAAACGCCTTTCAAACGCTCAAGCGTTGCAATTTCTGCTTTTCAAACGCTTATGAACTTCTTATTTTCGCCAGGGCGTCCGTCTTAGAGTATAAATTAATGGTGTAAAGAATTTGGATTCGCGCGTGTCAAATATTTGCATCTCTTTGTAGGTATCTTTCAGTCTTTTTGGTTTTCGTGATCTACGTATAGGATAAAGAATTTTACTTTATATACCCCAAAAGGCCTTAAAGGGCGTTTTGAAGGGACGTACCCAACCCTAACCTCCATTTCATCCACTACCTTACTGTTTCCTCCTTTGGACCAACAGTTTAACGTCTCTTCCGAAAGACGGAGCCCAGTTTTCTCCGCATCTTGCACGGAGGGGCGCGGTTTTTTCGGAAAAAACTTTTTCATGATTCATGGCTCTAGTGGATTCGAACCTGGTTCCTCAGATTACGAGCCTGGCGCTCTACCACTAGACCACACCGCCGCCTTGTGATCTACGTATAGATAAAACGCATTGTGTCTGCTCCGCGATGATTATAATATTAAAAATAAAAGAGAAACGCATACAACAATAGTTGTTTGATAGCTGTTTGATAGCTGTTTTTAAAGATGTTTTTAGTTGCTTGATAGCTGTTTTAAAGAAGTTTGATATCGGTTCAATAGCAGTTATACAGATCGCAGTTATACAGATAGCTGTTTTAGTTGTTTGATAGCTGTTCAAGAGCTGTTTGATAGCTGTTTTTAGCTGTTTTTAGCTGTGTCATAGCGGTTCAATAGCTGTTTGATAGCTGTTTCATAGCGGTTCAATAGCTGTTTGATAGCTGTTCAATAGCAGTTATACAGATCGCAGTTATACAGATAGCTGTTTTAGTTAATTGAGAGCTGTTCAAGAGCTGTTTGATAGCTGTTTTTAGCTGTTTTTAGCTGTTTTATAGCGGTTCAATAGTTGTTTGATAGCTGTTTCACAGCTGTTTTTAGCTGTTTTTAGTTGTTTCATAGCAGTTCAATAGCTGTTTAATAGCTGTTTCATAGCGGTTCAATAGCTGTTTGATAGCTGTTCAATAGCAGTTATACAGATTAAACCACTGAAAGTCAATAACGCGATATAGTTTTCAAGAACTTACGTGCCTCGCGGTGACTTCATTGCACACGTGCAAAACTGCACATTGTAGATTTTTCGGAAGGCGCAATAGTATGGATGCTGAGATCACAATAAAATTAGATATGAAAAAAAAAAAACAATGTAACAATAGTGAGATGTAGAAGGATGAATTTGATGGTACGCTCAGTAGTCGAGAACTGGAAGTAAGAGTCGGTTGGTGTGCTTGATCGTGTTCGGTCGTGTTTGTCTTGACAAAAAATTTTTTCAAGCGTTGCGACTGTTGCTGTCTACACTGTGATTTCCAACATTAATACCGTGTATTGGTGCCTTTTGAGGCCTGCAACGTTCTTTTTCGATGCTCTTTGCGGCTTATACGAAAATTGGTTCGTTCTGGCCATCTTAATGCTACTGTATATCAAGGCCCACCAAATTTAACATGATATGAACTACGTATACGAAAAACTTTGCAAACCGGTGTTCAATCCTAAAATCAGGAAACCGATCGTAAAAATCAGCGAACCGCTCGTGAGGAATTGTTGCAGATCGGATTTGTGAAAAGTCGACGTAACGAGATACCTGATCCGTCGCGAAATCGGAATTGCCGATCGCCAATCGAACCGGATGTTTCTCTATTACCAAATATATTGGAAAAGAATAGGGGACGGTCGAAAAGACGGTGGAGAATATAACGTCTAATTGATTTAGACGCGTTAGTGCAATACCGCGGTTTTATCATTAAAATAAAATGGATCTCGAAGAATTGTTTGAAGGAGAAGAAAGAATGGAAGTTGGAGCAAACGATGAAGAAATGGAAGTGAATGAAGAAGAAAAAATGTCTGATGAAGATGCAATATTGTCAGACGATTCGTGTTATGATAGTGAAATGTCTGATACGGAAAAAATTTTCAGAGTGTTGAATCATGCAGAAGTAAATGCGTTAAATCCTCTGACAAAGATGTGCTGCACATACTGTTATTTCACTCCAGGACAGGTGAAGTTTTGTGCGTCATGCATTGTGAGAATCAGTGGATTATTCTCGATGTTATACGTTTATTGCAGACACGACACATGTTCGTATATTCTCATGGACGGTCTTTTCTGTTCATCTTGTGGAGACCCATTATATCTTATTTCACCGTGTAATCTGTGTCCTATGTGTGTTTTTGTGTAAATTTTAACTGTGTAAATAGCCTGCAGTATTTTTGTGTATACATATTATTGTTTAAAATGAAGAGACTATGGCCTGTATTCTGAAGATGACTGACTTAAGAGACGGAGGTTTCTGGTTCAAATCCAGCGGTGGTAGGCAAATTTTCGAAGTACAATAAAAATTTATTTAATTAAGCTTGCATGTAATAGCGTGAAGAGTTAATGGAGAAACGCGAACGCGATACCCCCCCCCTCCACCGCGGACCGACGCTGCCGTTGCACGCGGACCCTTCCCGATACGATAATTCCTCCGCATAAACGAAAGATTTTATAGTAACTACGATGATATCGTTCGTATAAGTTACTACAGAAGTAATACTCACGTAAACGTAAACTATTATAATTCCTGTCACATATAATCATTCTTTTTGTTACAGTGGATATGGGTAGACAACGTGCCCGCACTTGAAATAGAACTAAATAATATGGTGAGGATTCGGATCCCTCGCAATCCGGTACGTATGAATATTTTCATAGATTTCACATTTTTAAAATTTTTGTTTATCCTGTTTTCAGCACCATATATACATGATACCATATATACGAGATAAAATAGCATAAGGATTCTTAAACTTGGCGCGCCAGCGTTGGATAAGTTGGTTTAGGACGATTGACCAGGAAAACAACGCTGAAATCTGGGAAAATTCAGCGGACATCAATATTTTTGGATTACGTCGTTTATTCGATATGGAGGACTTTGAAGAAGAAGAAGAAGAAGAAAAAGAACACTGGTAAGTTACTCGTTTTTCTAATACAAAATATTGAATAAACATTGCTTTATATTAATCATCTTGTTACATTTGTGTGTTTCAGGTAAAGAAGTTGCCTTGAACTCCCATTATTTTCTTACTTCCTCAGTTAAGGTTGCGCTTTAAAAAAATACTATATCAATTTTGTAACTTATCTATAAGCAATATATATTTGTACGGATTCTAAGGATAAGCCAAGGCGAGCGTTGTGTGCATGTATGTGTGGGTGTGTGTGTATAGGCAGAGTAATTAGGTGGCAGAAAGCGAGTAAATGTAAAATGATTTTGTAAAAAGTTGGCGTCCCTAAAAACGCCCTTTCAACCCCATCAGGGGAATAAAGTGCATAGTAATCTAACCTATTTATATGAATTCATGTTGACACAAAATTCATGCCACATGACAAATAAATAAGTATATAATATGGTAAAAAGTTTAAATGATTTTTCCTTTTCATTTACCATTCATCCAATTCCCTGTCATTAGAATTAAGCTGTCTTTGTTTATCGTTTACTTAAATGTATTATTAAAAATTAAATATCGCGAAGATCTAAACAATTAAATATCGTTGGTGAAGAAAAGACGCGCGCGAACGGGGCCGAGAGTGAGAACGCGCGACGTTGACCACAGCTCTATTCATTTTAATTTTTCGCGGTATTTCCACAAAACACCTCGCATGCATTGTACTTGTGTATGTGAACAGTCAAATTAAGTATACGTGACAACGCTTACTCGCTATTACGTTCCTGGAATTCCTCCAGCGATGCTAGTATAGGCTAGATAACGCGCAACACGTACCATTTTTGCAGATTGAACGTACAAAAGAGTTCACAGTTTCTCGTAGCGATACTTTTAAGTCCGAAGGAACTGCATCTTCATCAGACATTTCTTCTTCTTCATTAACTTCAACTTCAATTTCTTCATTGATTTCAATTTTCTTTAGGAGGTGCGATTTCCATTTTACTTTACATAAAATTTGATGTACCAATTGCCGGATCTCGACTATTATTGAGTGAAGTCATCGTGACATTGTCCTTGATATCATATCATTGACCTGTACAGATTTAGTGCACGTGTTCGATGATGTCATTGTGTGACATGTTGCGGCATGTTCTTGAAAACAATATCACATCATTGGCTTATGCAAAAATTAAATTGTATTTAACTTCGTCCCTACCAACACCATGCTTACAGCAGCCGTATATCGGCGCGCTATTTGAAAATACAACAATTGCAATTTTGTGAACGTTCGATGAAATCATCAATTATCGTGACGCGTCGCAATATGTCTTTGAAAAAGGTATCACGCCATTGACTTTTGTGGATTTAATCTATATGATCGCAGCAGCCATACATCGGCGCTATGCAAGATTTGCACTTTTGCATGTGTTTGATGAAGTCAGTGCATAAGTATAAAAATGCTTAAACATCTCTTGTCGTAAAGATGATGAATCTGTATTTTGGCGAGTGGACCATTCTTCAGCTACATCTCGCACGCGAACGCGATTTTGAGTGTAACAAGGACTTGTGTCGTTTAAGTTTAAATTTTTTTGAAAAAATACGGTAAGAAAAAAATATTTTATTTTTTAAGATTTAAAAACAGTGTTAAAATTTAATTACATAAAATTCTTCTATTTATAGAAATAAAACCGCCAATACAACTCATAATTATTAGGTTGTTGGACGGGGTTCTGCCTCGGATGTATCCCAAAACATATGATAATCTTATACATAGTTTCTGCATCATCGGGCTCGAGCCCTGCTACGTGGGACGGAGATCTCCACGTATACGCTTATGTCAGGGGTGCTATGCGGTGTTTCACCTTCAGTTGCGTGGATATGAAAGAAAAGTGCAATGGCATGGCATTTCATCGCGGTTGCACGGGTTCCCAATCCATGTTAAAACAATGTGCTTCTAGTGCGGAAAATTAATCATGCGTATAAGGACTGCAGAAGAGTGTCGCGAGTGTATTGAAGCGTATTTAAACAATAAAAGAGAGTTTGCGAGATTCAATAGATGTCGTAAAATCTATGAGATAGAGCTTCATGAATGAGATTAGTATGTGATGATGAGAGTGAACAGCTCTGTATTGCGTGTGATTTATTGTAGTAGTATAATGCTAGTTGAGAGGGAAAATGTGTGAGTAAGTAAGAGGAGAATATGGATGAGTTTTATATATATATATATATATATATATATATATTGTAGGACATGACTATTGCATATTGTATTATTGACGTTCTGTATATGTTGTTGGATATACTATGCTTGCCATACTCGTGTGTGTTGCGTCGATGCATTGGCGGCGTGCGCAAAGAGCGAAAGAATTACGCTTAAATTTAAACGTTTATGTCTTATGTCGAGTTTATTGTGTGCAATCGGCAGATAGTTCTGTACTGCTAATGAACTACTACAATAAACTATTCTAAAGAACCTTTAGTGAAAATTTATACTATGTTTGACTGGCTTTTTGTCCCTGTTCCCGCAACATTCCCATATTACTGTATGACTTCGAATAATTAATGCGGAACTCGAACTTTATGCTTATAACGTACGTAGGAGCTGTCAGATAATCATTTTCTTCTATGATATTTAAATCGCAAATATAACAGGTATGTTACTTCCTAAAAGATTATAATAAAAATAATGTTTAAAATATAATTAATATTTAAAATATAAATTGTATTAAATATAGATACTTATTCAATAGCAGTTATACAAATCAAATCATCGAAACAGTTTCGCGCGTGTTCGATAAAATCATCGCGAGACATGTCGCGACATGTTCTTCAAAACAATAACTGCTCCATTGACTTATGCGAAATTGCAAAATTTGCAGTTTTGCACGTGTTCGATGAAATCATCGCGAGACACGTATGCTCTTGAAAAGAAATCATATTTGATGCCCGATGAGGTGATCTCATCACGAATGTTCTTGACAAAGATATTACATTTAACGTATATGTGGATTGTGGTGGTGGTCACCATGCAGCAGCCGTACATTGGCGCTATTTTTGCAAGATTTGCAGTTTTGTGTATGTATAAATGGTCTACGAGGATTCTAGAGCGCAGTCGAGAGTTCGATACGGTTCGTGTACGTCGCAAACAGCCTCCAGATACGATGAACACTCACGGTGTGAACTACTACGTTCCGATTCAGGATGAAACGTGCGAGAAACAGTTGGCTCATGATCCAGAGGTCCCGAGTTCGACCCCACCAAGGTAAGTGTTTTTTTCAAATACGAGAAAATATTTATAATCACAGATTGCATCTTAAGAAACAAATTTAGTTATAAAATAGTAATAAAATTTCGAAAAAAATAATTTTTTTTATCCCGGTGAATATTGGAAATGTGCCACAACATTGCTGCACATTGCAGCAAAATTGCGCTACAATATTGCCACAACATTGCTGCACATTGCAGCAATATTGCCCAGGGTAGGACATAGATAGATTGCTACAGCATTGCAGCAATATTGCATGCAATATTGCAAGCTTGCCGTGCAAGATTGCTGCAAGATTGCTGCAATATATCGTGTTGTTAGGGAAACTAAAAATTTATTTTTTCCATGGATTCAATGCTAACTACTAAATAAACACATTAACACATTTTTCTATGACAGTCTATAACTTCCAAGTAACAATTTCATCTGTCGTACCTCGTTACCCGCAGACTTCGGCCACTATATTGAGGTCCGCCATGTTGATTTTTCAAAAGACCACAGCTCAACTAAAAGTACATATGTGTAGCTATAAAATGAGCCTTAAAAGAATTTTTTAGGTGGAATTTTTGGACAGAGGGGATTTCTCATTTCACGGAGAATGCCCCATATATATATATATATATATATATATATATATATATATAATTTATAAATATTTATAAATGTAACGTGTAGCGCATCTCGTCGATTTGCCAACTCGAGATTCGGCACTCGGCAGGACACCGTACGCGATACCCGAAATGCGTGGCATCGTGGTGATCGTGGCAACGTCGCATAGCCGGCGCGTGCCAAAGCAGCTACGTCGTAGACGGAGACAACCGAGACAGTAAATCGTATGTCTGTCCTTCTCTCCTCGCTCGAAGCTTGCCGAGCGCCGGGCCGGCCGAGCGCGGCCGAGCGCGGCTGGGCGCGGCCGCCGCGGCCAGCATATCCCTTCTAACTGGCTAGTTTGGACACGAACCATTAGCACGGACGCAAACCATGTGCGGTTACCGAGCGAAACGACGTAGTTTACGCGCACTTTCTCAGGCGGCGCGTCGAAAAATCGGGCACACAAAAATTGACGGAAAACGCCGGAATGGTCTTTCTCAGGTTTCTCTCTGCCACTACCCTGTTCGATCATTGATATCAAGCAACAAAGCGCCGGTAACTTGGATGGGTGACCGGCTGAGAGAGCGGATTTCTTCGGACAAATGCGCGGCGGCTATACGCACATGGCTTAATATATTTTTTTTGTTCTGGTAACAAAATATTTCATTTTTCACATATCAACAAACATTTTTTTTAGTGTAAAATGTATTTGAAATATCTCTGAAGTGTTTCTGCAATATTTCGTAGATATATTTCAGAAATATTTCAGCAATATTACCGAAATATTGCCGTAATCTTTCAGCAAAGTTGCATTTGAAATAATTGTGCCGATTGAAACATTGCAGAAATGTTGCAGAAACGGTCGTGAAATATTTCTGAAATATTGATGAAAGGTGTAATATTTCAAATGGAATTTTGCAGAAATGTTTCTGAAATATTACATGCCGAGTGAGATGTCTTATTGTTAGTACTAAAGATACTTCTTCGTTGTATTGAAATTTTGTAGCAAAACTGTTAGGAGTATGGACGAAAATTTTGCGTGATATTCGTGAACATTTATTAATGAGAAGTAGGCTGCATTGCGTTACTATGATGTTATTTTGTAACTATGTTAAAAACATGATACTCCTTTGTCATATATATAATATATTGAATGCCTTTCGTTCAATTCCGCCATTAATGTACTGTTAAACTGCTGCAATAATTCGCCTGCTGTTAAATATAAAACCTAACAAAAACCTTGACGGAACGCGAAAAGAAAGCTGAAGAAAAATGATTTCTATGCGAGCAAACGGTACTACAGAGAAAGACATTGCCGCCGCATGTAAGACTTCAAAATCAGTCGTAACATCCCGAGAAAAAATGATTATATAATCATATATGTTTATATAAAATCGACATTAGATATAATTAGATATAAAAAATGGCCCGATATAATCGTATATAATTATATATAACCATATATAATTATATATAATCATATATGTACATATATAATAAGATTATATATATGTCTAAATATATCTAATCATATATAATCAATAAATATTAAAAAAGAATTTTGTTAACTTCGATTAAGGAATAATAAGCATTGATAAATTAAATGTACATTTTTTCAAAAGCTAGAATCAAAAGTGAAATGATTTACATATATAACTTGGCGCTGCTTGGCGTGAGATACTGCCGTGTCTTTTGATACCATCCTTATACACTGTTTGTCAAATTTTAAATACGAGAAATAAATTCTATCGGATGCCATCTATCGGATAATCCAAATTTAAGTTTATATATGGTTATATATAATTATATATATATAATCTACATGGATAATGCTTAATTTTTATATTACGCACCCATGACCTGCAGTATTAATTTATATCTAATACTAAATTATATAATATTATGTAACAAATTTTTGAATTTAATATCTAGATATAATATATATAAAAACGATTTAAATGAATTTATTAAATATCTGCAGCATATATTATGACTTGCGAATCTATATCTATACAGATATAGTGCTATATCTAATTGTACATAGGACAAGATTAGGCATATTAATATATCTGGCTATAAATGACTTCATATATAGTTGTATATAATGCTCTATCTAGTTATATGTAGGGTGCACTGCTCATATATCATTATATCTGGCTTCACATACATTTATATACGATTAGATATAGTGCTATATTTGGTTGTATATAGCGCCAAATTAGTCACATTAATATATCCGGCTATATATGACTGCATATATAGTTGTATATGTATAATACTATATCTAGTTATATGTCGGGTGCAGTACTTACATATCATCATATCTGGATTCACATACATTTATATACGATTAGATATAGTGCTACATCTGGTTGTATATAGCGCCAGATTAGTCACATTAATATATCTGGCTATATATGACTGCATATATAGTTGTATATAATACTATATCTAGTTATATGTAGAGTGCACTACTCACATATCATTATATCTGACTTTACTTAAAATTATATACATTTATATACAAGTAGATATGGTGCTATATCTGGTTGAATGTGGGACCACTGATTGCACATGTGACCATGTATAATTAGATGTGACCCCATATAAAAACATATATAATTATATATAATTATATATATACCAGATATAATTATTGTCACGACTTTTTCACTCCCGGACCGCTCCGGGGCGTGTGCCGGGTCAAAAGGATTGAGGAGAGCGGGATGGTAGGCCTCTCCAACGATTCCCTCGCACCTCCGACACTTCGCGAAACGATTTTACCGTTGGGCGCCAGACGCGTAAATGCGCGTCCGCGAAATCGCGAAAGAAAACCGAAACGAGACGCAAAACAAAACGTGCGGATGTGCGAGGAATCGGCTAGCTCGACCGAATCCTAGGGCGGGGGTGATGAAGGGCAGCGCGATATTCGGCGGGGTGACCGACAAAAAGAAAGTTCACAAATCAACCGATTAACAGATCAAGAATCATTTATTCTTTAGTAATTCTCCAAACAAAAACAAACAATAATCGCCAATTCGGTTTCAGTCTATCAGACAGATCGAAGGTCCAAGAACGCGGGCGTCGATTTATTAACAACAAAATAATAGCAACGCGGACGCCAGAAAAACAAGGACAGTTACGTAACTTGGTAGAGACGCAGAAGGCGTCATTATCAAGCAAATAAGATCAGGAGAAATTACTCTTACAAATCATAGAAATCACGCAGATAATAATAAAAAAGTATTAAATTGACAAATAAGGTCGAATATCGGCGCAAATCACGACCGAATACGACATAACCGGAGTAAACGCGAAATAATATCATGAAATGCCGCGAAAGGATAGCGTCTCACGCTCGGAGCGCGTAAACGTAAGGTCCCAGGCCGTGCAGGGGCCTGTCGCCAAATAATCTTAATCTAACGCAAGTAATAATCCTAGCCGAACGAGAATAATACTCGTAGTAACGCTCCAACGCAAGGAGGAATGAATGCCACCGGTGATATCTCCAAAGATATCCTAATGTGAAGAATAAAGCGCCGAGGCGCTCGACATAACGCGAAATACTGAACGAACGCGAGGAAAGATGCGGAATTACCGCGAGTAATAACGAAACGCAAGGTTAACACGCAAAGGATATTAGAACGGCATAGCGCGAATAATATTCCGACGCACGGACGGCCGCACGCGAATAATATTCTAACGCAAAAGCAGAACGCGAATATTGTCTCGACGCGAGTAATCCGAACGCAATTATTCGAACGCGAATACTCAGCCGAACGCGAAAAACAATTTAACACAAGATATCAATCGACACGGACGGCATTCTAGCGCAAAAGGTATGTCGACGTGAACGACACTACAACGCAAACGCTAATGTAACACGGATGAGTGAGCGCGAGTAATCTAAGAACGCGAGTCGAACGACAACGCGAATAACATCCAACGCCATTAAATTGAGGCACAAAATACTCTCACGCAGACGTTATCGCTCGTAGGATCTACGTTCCGACCGGGCGAAATCATACGCACGACGAGACACGCGGATGTGAACTCGAAGGGCGCGAGAAATGGCGCACTCGCGATATTGAACGGCGTCATCGACGCGCCTACCGCGATCTCCAGGAGTCTATATTTCGGTCGCGATCCCACGGCCACGAGACCATTCCGGTGCCCCTCGCTTTCGTTGTCGATCGCCAATTACGCCTTGTCGGCGAATACGTGAATTATCGCGAATATTCCCGAGCGAGAGCGCGACCCGGGGAGCGGTGTCGTGGCTTTACATGTTAATTGTTACGCGAGGCAACCTCACCGTTGGTCGTCCCTCTCCCGAGGATCCTTGCCGTCGTCCCAAGAGTCGAACAGGCAGCTGCTCGGAGTTCGACAGGCTCCACGTACGAAAAAGGCGGAAGTGCGAGACACAATATAAGCGCGACTCAATTGAAACGTGTTGCGGTTATCGAGGACGATCCAGGAATGAGCCCGAAATTCTCGCTCGATAGCGGAATCGATAGCGTACCCCACTCCGGGCGTACGCGGCCCTACGAAACTATCGCGCGGACCAATAGGGAATGAGCTCGCAGGCTCGCGGTGTCTCGTCGCACAGGGCCGTTAATCACGGCTTTTCGCAGGGCGCTACTCGGCCCTTCGTTCGCGCGACAACTTTTCCGAGTTTCCTCCCAGCGCAGCGGACGGGACGTGATTGCCTCCGTGTTTCTCCCTTTTGGTCCGGGAATGGCGGCCGTCCATCCCGGAATCCGGTCATAGTGCGAGGAGAGCAGGTGCGTTGATGTTGCCCCGGCATCCCGGGCCCGGCCTTCACAGATCCGCCCGTCGCTGCTTTACGCGCCGCGCGCGTGTCCTCTCGCGCTCCCCTGTGGCCTGCAAGCATCCTCGAAATCCGCTTGTCGTCGCCCAATTCTCGATTCCGTCCTTGTCGTCTACTCCGCTTTTCCTCGGTCCGATCTCGGGAACTCCTGTTTTTGGCTCGGTGAGGCGCCGCGTAAATAATACAAAATAAAACAGGAATTAATAATAACGCAACGCGATTTGAATAGGCCCCCTGGAGATCTCGCATCGATTCGTTGGACCGTCCTCGGGCATTAAAAGTTCGCGAAACCGTGCCTTGTGACGGCAGCGGAGCGCTGCAACGGTGCAGCGAAACTGCCACGTCACATTATATATGATTATATCTAATCATTTTTTCCCGGGATGTATTAATGTATAATATATTAAGGAATTTTAAGATGAGAGACCATGTAAAGTTACGATCTAGCGGCCGATCAAAAATTACGACTATGCATGTAGACCGCGAAATTGTCCGTCTTTCCAAACAAAACCGCTGATGCACCGCTACCGAAATCTAAGCCAAATTTTCAGTTTTCATGACACAAAAATCTATTTATTACTATTATTATAAGGCTTAAAGAATGCTAGTTTATTTAAAGGACGATCCGTCAGAAGCCCGGCAAAAGTTAATTTAAAAAAAAAAAAGGCAAGATTTGCAATGGCACATTTAACATAGAAACATTGGACTGACAACGAACGGAAAAGGATTATCTGGAGCGATGAATTCAAGCGTGAATTCAAGTATCTGCTTGAAACGATGGAATGCGATATATTCAACGTCCTTTTGGCAAAAGATTTAATTAACGTTACCATCAAGTTCCGACTGTAAAACATGGTGGCGGAAATATGGGATTGCTTTCATGGAGAAGAAATGGGACCATTGCATCGCATAACGGATGTTCCTACTGCCGAAGGCTACGTGAATATTTTATCTTTTACAAATAAAAATTTGACTATGGCACTAAATGGATTTTTTTAAGATGACAATGATAGAAAAAATTCAAAATTTATTGTAATTTAATTTAATAATTTCTTCGAAAGTTTATCTGTACAACCATTTGTCTTCTTAAAAAGTATCATCACATTTTCTTACCGATTCTTATTTTTTTTTATTATTTACTGCATATATTTGTACACATTTAATAGACCTTTTTTTGCATACATAGGTGAAAATTTGCTAAAAAAATAATATATGTGAGAAATAACACTTCAAATATTGTAATAATAAAATATCTATTTTCTAAGATATATGTGATTTAGTAATTAAAGACAAAAGTTTTCTGTGTAATCGCACTTGTCATTTATTTGCACATAAAGATAAATATACTTTTGTAAAAATGCACAATGATACAACGTTTAAAATTGTATAGCTAACCTGAGAAATCCTCAAAATAATTCGTATTTGAAAGAAAAAAAACGTAATAAAATTCCTAATTCACATAAGGCCGATCTCGACAGCGAAGCTTAAAATAGATCTTACAATATTAAGAACCTGACACATTCTTTTATTAGAATATAAACTTTTTATTTAAAATTACATAAAAGATTTAAGAACTGAAGAAGTTAAGTCACAATTGACCGGATCCATTAGACTTTTATAACGTAACCTAGTGTGATTAAATAATGGATATATATTTCTATATATTCCTAATTCTATATTTATGATAATCCGAAAAGTTTTAATGTCCTATCCATGCTGGTAGACACAATGTATTGTGCATGCTTTCCGAAACGAACCCCGGTGGCCGCCGCTGTGTGATCGTTCAGGACCTTCAATTCCTGCCATTGCTTACAGAGATATACCCTGAAAACAATACGACATATATAATACAAGCAACCTTAAATTAATTCACGTTATTCAATATTCAATATTAAAACATATGGTGAATAATATCAAATATTAAAATATTTGATATATTCGCTACTGATTGTGAGACAAATAACACAAGTGTTATTTAAAATTCTCCATTTTTTTTTATATGAAACATCCTGTATTTACTCTAATTACTATATATAATTAATTCTTAACTATATATTAGTATCAATATTTTAAAATAATTAATAATTATCAATAACCAATAAATTCAGTATTTTACCTGACATCCGTTTCTGCCACAGCCAAGTAAATCCCACTTTGATCAAAACAAATATCCTTCACTTCATACGCTTCCTCCAACTGCAATGTCTTAAAGTTCTTCAGCTTGCGCAAATCCCAAAGTTTGACGCAAGAATCTTCCACAGCTGTCGCCAAGTAATATCCATTCTCAGAGAAACTAATGGCTGTGATTACACCCGTATGTCCCGGAAAGTTCGCAACATTAGATTGTTCTTTCAAATCCCAAATCTTCACTTGAGAGTCTGCTGTACCAGTGCCAAAGATTAAACCGTCAGGATGAAATTGCGCCGTTGTCAATGGTTGTCCTACTTGTCCTGCAATCTTTAAACAGTTCACGATAAGTAAAAATTGGGCGAAACATTCAAACATTTCGTCAAAAAGAAAGAGTGGAGGAGGAAGCGCAAAGAAAGCGTCTCTCGTTGGCGGTGGCGTCGACACGAGATACGAAATACGAAATGGCAACAACGACGTGCGTCGATGCCCCGTCGGGATTTCCAACTTGCGGTAGCATCCAGCGTGCATGTATAAGGACGCGCTTGTCGACGAGGTAAACAAGAATGGACGTGGTAAAGGGTTAGGCGAAAATGTGCAGGCTATGCGGCCAGTACGAGAAGATCTACATCGACGTGTTTGCGGAGGAGGGTGCGCTACCTCGGCACGAAGATACAAAAGAAGATCAACATCCTGGTGAGTCGCGGTGACTCGTCGCGCCTGGACGCTTCGCTTCACGCTTCCCCCTCGCCGACCTAGTCATAACTTTATAGGGTTAGAATTTAAGAAAATGGCTATGAGAGAAAAGGAGATGATCTTTTTCCTCCTCTGCTATATGGTGTTTCTTGCTCCAAAACAGCATGCTTATTTACACGCAACGCATCTCGTTTGCTTCCAGCGTGCTCGGCTTGTCCTTCACGTTTGTTGATTCCCAGGGAGCATTTTTTTCCTTCAAATTCAGAAGCATTGATACTTTTTGGTCGAATTTGATTTCTAATTATTAACGCATAATTAAGACATTAATATGCTTCAATGCTCTTTAAAATGCTTATTTAAAAATAATTGTGATTTTAAACAATTAATTGAACTAATTTTATTGAATACACTTTCTATGTTGGATATGTTGGAAATTGATATTTAATAAAAGCTTTCTCTAGCGAGTTATACACTCATCAGAGCGGCAAAAGATTTCTTTATACTTGCTCCAATATCGCAATTAAGAATAGACATTTTATGTGAATTACTTCATCAACGAGATTCTCATGGAATCTCCCGTGGAATTTCTATCGCTACTGTTTGAAAAGAAATTATTAAATAATAATGGTAAAAGTTTACAATAACTTACACAGCTCGGATTACTTTGACCTTGACATATGTTGTCAAGGACATAATACTGAGTAACTTTTTCTTATAACTTAATCGGCGGTCGCTGCTTATTAAAAAGTTATAAACAAAAAAAGTTATAGTTTACGCATACACTTTTCACGCAAACCGAGGTTCACCCCCCCTGCTTTCGGAGGAGGTGCGGTAGTCCCTCCCTCCCTTACGTGTAGGTTGTGTAGGTTTACCGAAGCCCAGAGGCCAGAAACTTGTGTAGTCGCATGTTTACTTTGAAAGTCAAAGACCGACTAGTAATACGTTAGATACAAAGAACACAAATTCACGCGAAACGAGATGCCACATGGGTTCGTGGCGCGCTTTACAATCTTGTTTACCATAGCCAATATTTACCAAACAGTACACACGTAAGCGAGGGAGGGGCTACCGCACCTCCCCCGAAAGCAGAGGGGTGTGGGTGAACCTCGGTTCGCGTGAAAAGTGTATGCGTAAACTATTTCGACATATATATATATATATATATATATATATATATATATATATATATTAGTCATTTATGCCTTTCAATACTCAAAATAGCTGCTATATTTTTCAAACTTTTTTTTTATAACTTTTTAATAAGCAGCGACCGCCGATTAAGTTATAAGGAAAAGTTACTCAGTATTATGTCCTTGACAACATATGTCAAGATCAAAGTAATCCGCCGAGCTGTGTAAGTTATTGTAAACTTTTACCTTATTTTTACATTTGTACAAATTGTTTGTGCGAATTTTTCGGAGAAAAGAATATAATGAGCTTTATTTAAAATTGTAAGTAATGAATATTGCAACTGTGTAAAAATTATAAGTTCAAGTTTGTCGGTAATTCCAGGCTTGGATGTTGTCATAGAACTTTAGTGGGTACCAGAATGTAACGATATATTTATATGTTTGTCACACAAATTATTGTATCTATAAAGCAGAGCGGTAGTATTTACGTAATTAATATTTTGTATATAAAACATCCTTAAGCATTTTAGAGATATTTCTCTCTCTGAAGCATTTCAAAAATATTTCACAAACATTTATGATATCTTAGCTAAGCGGACATTTTATATTTCTGAAACATATATCTGAAATATGTCTGAAATATTTTTTTGAAAAATTTCAAATTTTATTGACAGCTTTTTGAAAGCTTTCTAAAATATTTCGGTGCTGTGTGGGTTATTACCCAGTAAGCAAGGAACTTAATTAACGTTTAAAATTATTAACTTTATGTGTATTTTTTAAACGTTTTTTAATAATATTATATATATATTTGAAAAATATTATTTTGTAATGATTTTTTTGAATGTTGTTAAAATATTTTAAAAACGTTACAGAAAATATTTTTTAAATGTTACTCTGACATTTATTTGAGATCAATGCAACAGTTTAAAATTTCTTGTAATTTGGATTTAGAAATAACGTTGGTAGTATATTAAATTTCTGTTGTTATAATGTTATTGTTTTATATTGTGCGCAACGCTTATCGCGACAGCCATCCCTTATGAAAAAGTAGTACTGGTTTTAATACTGGAAAAAGTATTGAAAGTACTGAAAACATAAGTACTCAAAGTACTACTAAATTCGACCATACTGACTTTGTCAGTACTTCTTCCCAGTACTCATCCAGTACTCATCCAATACTCATTCAGTACTCCCTTCAGTACTTCCTCTAGTACTCCCTCTAGTACTTTCTCCAGTACTCCCCCCAGTACTTCCCCAGTACTTCCTTCAGTACTCTTTTAGTACTTATTGAATACTCGTCGGATATTAACGTGTAGCACAGGCGCAGTACTTGCGCAGTCCAAGTAGAACAAAAAGTCAAGATTGTAGGCTTAGAGTTTAGGAACTCTTGCCTTAGGCGACTAGCGCCCGAAAATATCTGATTTGGTCCCGTAGGGGGTCTCCTCTTATACAAGTCGGTGCAGAATCTTGAACTCGAGAGAATGCTTGGGCAAGGCGACGCCTAGCGGCGTCGATGCAAACTGCCCATTTTACTAGTGTTAATGTTGCCGCGCGGACGTGTATCACTGGTGGCGTGACCGCCACAAAGATGATATCAAAATAGTGACAAGTACTGAGTGATCAGTACTTGTAGTATTGACAGTATTAGTATGTTAATACTCATGAATATTGCAGAATGGTTAGTACTGTGCCTATTAGTTCATACAGTACTTGCAGTACTATCATAATAGTACTCCGAATATTAATCTAATAAAGTATTGACCACTTCAATACTTTGAAGTACTAATGAGTATTATTGCTTGTAGTACTGCCAGTACTGTAAGCACTGACAGACACAGTACTGACCATTCTGCAGTATTTATGAGTATTAACATACTAATACTCTCAATACTACGAGTACTGATCACTCAGTACTGAGTACTGATTGCTAGTACTACTTTTTCGTAAGGGATATGATATACATGATTATCCTATACATACAATGCATGAGTGCGTATACACGTATGTCGATCAAGCAGTGCGGAGTGCTTTTTTTTTACAGCATATTTATATAAGTAACTGATATATTCTAAAAAGTTGTATATTAATGATAAGATTTCAATTAACCATGTGCTATAAATATAGTAACTGGTGATGCAGGATTCATTTTCCGATTTCTACAAGAGATTTACAAAAAAAAGAAAATATCAATTAATTTATATATTCTACATATAATAGACTTGTCCTTGGACATCAAAAATATCATCAAAGTTCGTCAATGCTATTATTTCGATGGTACCAAACAGTGTAACTTTCTATAAAATAACCTCAAAATTTGGCGAAATATGTAAATGATAATGTATAAAGCTGGTACAATATGCATGAAGACTATGGCAGTTTGCCAATATTAATGTGAGCTGACGATGTTTGTCGGATATATTTGGGGGCCCTGAGAAGGGCCGTTTGTGTAATGTGGTCCTAAGGGCCGGTTAGTTGTGTCTTAGAGAGGGAGCCGCTCGCTCCAGATGAGGCACGGCTTGGCACGAGTCCGGTGGAGTGGTTGACGCGTTCCCCACGTTCCAGTTCTCTTCCACGCGGCAGGTGGCTGTTCCTGCGACTGCACGGGCTGATGTGTCGGCGGCGATGAGCGGGAAGTTGGCGGCTTAGTGTAGCTCTTCTTGCGCAGCGTTATCAAAAAGACTTCCTTCTCGTGGCTGATACCGTGGTATAGCTGTGCGAAGATAGTCGAAGGTATCGTCGCTGCCGGTCCTTATATACCCTGCTCGCCGAATCTTGCTTACGAGAAAGGGCAGCCGCCTAGCGGAGCGTACTTGTTATCGTCTTCGATGACGTGCTCGTTGCGCGCGGTCGTTCGCCGTGCCGCCGGTGCTTTCGTCGGACGGAGCGTGTAGAACGGGCTGCCGTTTGGCAGGCGCGTGTGTAACATGTGGAACGGTTTGCCGTGCTTGTGTCGTGGCGGTTGCGCCGCCGGACTCGGGGCGCTCGCAGCCGCCACAGGACCCCCTTCGTTGTATTTAAACTCCCGCCTGGAATCGGACGACTGGCTTTCGTGTCCGAGTGCTTCGCGTCGTTTCCTCCGTTGGGTCTTTCTTCGCCTGGTTTGTCTCGCTTCGCGGTTTGATCCCCATGGTTGTGGTTGTTTCAGTCTCTGTGAGGGTGTACGCCGATTTGAAGCGCTCTATCGAGACGTTAGTGGATCTGTTTCCTGTTTGGATGGTGAAAAACCGCTCCTTCCGTTCGATGACCTCGTATGGTCCGTCGTAGCGGGGGTGGAGTGCGCCTGTTGGCGCGTCGTGTCTCACGAAAACGTATGGTGTCTTTTCCAGGTCTTGGTGCACGAATATGTCCTTTTTGTCGTGTCGCTTCAACTTAGGCGTCAGGTTGCCGATGTGACTGCGTAAGCGGGTGATGAAGTCTGTCTCGTCGGTCCTTTGCTTGTTTTTGTTCGTGCCGAAGAACTCTCCTGGTAGATGGATCGGCTCCCCGTACACCATTTCGGCAGGTGATGCTGCTATGTCTTCTTTGAAGGCTGCCCTGATGCCCATGAGGATTACTGGCAGGACTTCGGTCCATGCCTCTGTTTCGTGGCATCTGATGGCTGCTTTCAGCTGGCGATGGAACCTTTCCACCATCCCGTTGGATTGTGGGTGGTATGTTGTCGTCCTCCAGTGCTTGGCTCCGGTTATTTGCATCAGGCGTCGGAACATGTCGGACTCGAACTGGCGTCCTTGGTCGGTGGTGACTCTCTCTGGCATCTCGTATCGAGCCATCCATTGTGAGAAGAGCTGCTTTGCGATGGTCTCTGCCGTGATGTCCTCTACTGGGATTGTCTCGGGCCAGCGTGTGAATCTGTCCACGATAATCAGACACAGTATCTGTATCCCTTTGATGTTGGCAAAGGTCCCACAAGGTCTAGGTGGACTTTCGTGTTGGTTGAAGAAATGTCCCGGTGGCGGGACAGTTGTGCCTGTTGATTTTGGCACGTTGGCATTGAAGGCATGCCCTTGTCCATTGCCGGCAGTCCTTGCTGACCCCTGGCCATACGAATCGTTCCGTGACCAGCCTTGTGGTTGTTTTGATTCCGGGGTGCGCTAAACCGTGTAGGTTGTGGAAAACCTGCTTGCGGTATGGCGCTGGAACGAACGGTCGCTGTATTCCCTTTTTGGTGTCGTAATACAGCATCGTTTTTGTTCCTGGAATGTTAATTTGCGTTAATTTTAGTCCGGACGTGCTGTCCTTTTGTATTGTGGCGAGTTCTTCATCCTCGCTCTGTGCTTGTGCTAACTCCTCGCAATCTACTGCTGTCGTTATACTGTCCACCCGGGATAAAGCGTCGGCCACCACGTTGTCGGCGCCCTTAATATGCCGAATGTCCGTCATGAATTGGCTTATAAACTCGAGGTGTCGAGCTTGTCTTGGCGAGCTCTTCAACGGGTTTTGCATCATTGCGTATACCAGAGGCTTGTGGTCTGTGTATACGCTGAAGTGTCTTCCTTCCACCATGTGTTGGAAGTGTTTTATCGCTGCGTATATTGCCAGTAGTTCCCTGTCGTATGGGCTGTATTTCTGTTGTGCTTTGGACAACTTCTTGCTGAAGAACGCTAGTGGCTCTGCTTGTCCTTCCACTAGCTGATGTATCACTGCTCCTATGGCGGTATCCGAGGCGTCCGTTGTCATAGTTATTGGGGCATTGGGTTGTGGATGGGCTAGAAGCGTCGCTTGGGCAAGGCTCTTCTTGCAATGCTCGAAAGCGGCTACTAATTCGGGTGTCCATTCAACCGGCGTTTTCCTTTTTTTTGTTTCCCGGCAAGTGTATTGTTTAATATGGCTTGCTCTCTTGCTGCGCCTGGTACGAAACGGCGATAGAAGTTAATTGTGCCGAGGAATCGTCGAAGTTGCTTCACCGTCTCTGGCTTCGGAAATTGTCGTATTGCTTCTACTTTCTCTGGTAATGGTCGCGTTCCGTCTTTTGAGACCAGGTATCCCAGGAATTTCACCTCTGGCACTCCGAAGGTACACTTGGCTGGATTCAGCCGTATCCCATATTGCTGTAGACGTCTGAATACTTCCTTTAGATGGCGTTCGTGTTCCTCTTTGTTGGTGGAAGGAATCAGTATATCGTCGATGTAGGCGTAACAGAAGTCGAGCCCGTTTAGTACCTCGTTGATGAACCGTTGAAAGGTTTGCGCGGCGTTCCTTAGGTCGAATGGCATGTAGACGTATTCGTATAAACCGAAAGGTGTGATTATAGCCGTCTTTGGTATATCCTCTGGGTTAACCGGTATCTGGTTGTATGCCCTGACCAGATCTATCGTTGAAAAAATGGCTTTTCCATGTAGCGTCTGCGAAAAGTCCTCGATGTGTGGTACTGGGTACCTGTCTGACTTGGTTCGCCTGTTTACTGGACGATAATCTCCGCACGCTCTCCATTAGTCTGCTTTCTTAGGGACCATATGCAGTGGTGCTGCCCATGGGCTCTTTGAAGGTCGTATAATACCTTCTCGTTGCAGTAGGTCGAACTCCATTTTTGCTGCTTTCAGTTTGTCCGGTGCCAGGCGTCTCGGTCGGCAGGCCTCCGGCGGCCCTGGCGTAGTGTTTATGTAATGCATCGTATTGTGCGTGTATTTTGATGTTCCCGTCTGCCGTGTTATCTCAGGGAATTCCTTCAGTATTTTCGTCTTTCTGTCCGTCAGGAAGAGGCGGCACGGTCGTGGGCTATCGTTGTTGTCCGCCATCAACAACTGCCCTCCGTGTTTTCCGTCTGAGCTGCTTTGATCGTTTTGTAGGTGCACGGTTCCTCGCATTTCCGTGCTTGGTCTTTGAAAGTCCGGTGGTAATAACAATGTTCCACCGTGAATCCTTTGGTGTGGCCACGGTTGCGGCTGCGGCTGCGGCTTTGCCCTCGGCCGCGGAATTGGTGCGCTCTCCATCGGTTTCTCTCATTGGAGAACTGCGTTGTCAGAGCTGCTACTTGTTTTGTTAGCGCCTGGATCTGCGTCTCCAGCGTTTTCTCTGAGCCTGCTGGGGTTACTGCCGCGACCATTGCACGGTCGTTGACCTCGTGTATGCGGTCGGCCTGCTCTGCGACGTCTTCTAATCGGTCTCCCTGGCGTGTTGCTAGGATGACCTGCATTTGGGCCGGTAATCTCCCCAGCCACAGTGTCCGGAGTAGGTTGTCTGGTACTACGGTGCCTGCCAGGCCTCGTAGGAGGCGTAGGAATTGTGATGGCTTCCTGTCGCCGAGTTCCTCGTGCTCCAGTAACTGTCGCGTTCTCTGCTCCTGGGATGCTGACAATCGTTGTATGAGCGCCTGTTTCAGCGTGCCGTACTTGTTCTCTGCCGGTGGAGATGTGACAACGTCTTTTATTTCCTTGGCGAATCTTGTGTCTATCTGCGATAGTGCGTAGGCATACCGCGTTGAATCCTGCGTTACTCCGCATATAACAAGCTGACTCTCCAACTGTGCGAACCACAGCTCCGGCTCCTCTGGCCAGAATGGTGGCATCCTCAGTCCTACCCGGTTTATATGGAGCTCCTCCTTGGCTTGGTGGGGGTTATCCCCATCTGCAGCTTTTTGTGTCGCCATCTCGTTCTCCGTTTGCGCACTCCTGCGTCGGGGTCACCAGTTATGGCAGTTTGCTAATATTAATGTGAGCTGACGATGTTTGTCGGATATATTTGGAGGCCCTGAGAAAGGCCGTTTGTGTAATGTGGTCCTGATAAGGGCCGGTTAGTTGTGTCTTAGAGAGGGAGCCGCTCGCTCCAGATGAAGCACGGCTTGGCACGAGTCCGGTGGAGTGGTTGACGCGTTTCCCACGTTCCAGTTCTCTTCCACGCGGCAGGTGGCTGTTCCTGCGACTGCACGGGCTGATGTGTCGGCGGCGATGAGCGGGAAGTTGGCGGCTTAGTGTAGCTCTTCTTGCGCAGCGTTATCAAAAAGACTTCCTACTTGTGGCTGATACCGTGGTATAGCTGTGCGAAGATAGTCGAAGGTATCGTCGCTGCCGGTCCTTATATACCCTGCTCGCTGAATCTTGCTTACGAGAAAGGGCAGCCGCCTAGCGGAGCGTCCTTGTTATCGTCTTCGATGATGTGCTCGTTGCGCGCGGTCGTTCGCCGTGCCGCCGGTGCTTTCGTCGGACGGAGCGTGTAGAACGGGCTGCCGTTTGGCAGGCGCGTGTGTAACATGGGGGACGTTTTGCCGTTCCGCAGGGATGTGCTTGTGTTGTAGCGGTTGCGCCGCCGGACTCGGGGCGATCGCAGCCGCCACAAAGACAATTTGCATGTTAAAGAAGTATTGTACGACTTCAATACATCATCGTTTGCATGTATCACTGAAAGAGTAATTTAGTATAAAATTAGTATAAAGTTGATAGATGACGTAACAAACGATCAGTATAAACAAAATCAAAACTGACTTTTTATTTGTTCCTATATTTTTTCACATATTTGTGCTATCACACTCCAAAGTATATAAATATATTATTGTAAGCATATTTTATATGTACAGGGCAATGACCCACTCGGCATGTTATGTTGCTAAAATATTGAAATATTCGGAAATGGTGCAGAAATATTTCGTTAACATTTCATTTGTAACTATGCATCTGAAATATTTCAGAAATGTACCTGCATTATGTTTTTTATAATATTGCATTAACAATATTTCTGAAATCTTTCAGAAACATTATAAAAGTAGTATTACGTTTGCATTGCACGAATAATATTTCTGTCACATATCAAACGCAACATTGCATTTAAAATATTTCTGAAAAATTTCTGAAAGATTGCGTAGGTATCTAATAAAAAATTGAATTGCAGGCAGTGAATTTCTACAATATTGCAGAAGAAATATTGCAGATGTAATGGTTTAGAAACATTTCTGATACATGATAAAACTATTATTACGTTTACATTGCACGCGTTATATTTTTGAGTGTTTTACATATAACATTGCATTTGTAATATTTCCGAAAAGTTGCTGACAGACTTTAGAACTTATTAAAAATTATTATTATATAATATTGTATTTTATTGAATTTTTTTCTTTTATTAAAAATTTTCTCATATTCCAAATTTTGTCATATGGCATTTTTAATATAAATAAAATATTTAATAATATTTAATATAAATTAATATTTGACGCTGACTGGCAAAAAATATTTATTTGTATATCTGTATTGTTAATATTGTTATGCGATAGCTTTATGTTCACCAAAATACACCAACATAAGCAAGTATGAGAAAAAAAGAAGCGTCAGAGCCAGAGGATCACCACTACCCTGTTCGATCATCGATGTCAAGCAACAAGGCGCCGGTATACTACTTGGATGGGTGACCGGCTGAGAGAGCAGATTTCTTCGGACAAATTTAATATATTTTTTGTTCCGGTAACAAAATATTTCATTTTTCACATATCAACAAATAGTTTTTGCGTCAGTAACAAAAATTTTTTGCTAATTGCTTAATTTGCTTTTTTTCTCAGTGTAAAATGTATTTGAAATATCTCTGAAGTGTTTCTGCAATATTTCGTAGATATATTTCAGAAATATTTCAGCAAAGTTGCATTTGAAATAATTGTGCCAATTGAAACATTGCAGAAATGTTGCAGAAACGGTCGTGAAATATTTCTGAAATATTGATGAAAGGTGTAATATTTCAAATGGAATTTTGCAGAAATGTTTCTGAAATATTACATGCCGAGTGGAGAATATGTCATTTTAACATATGAGATCAATTGTTATGGTACAATATGCATGAAGACGAATTGCATGTTAAAGAAGTATTTTACGGCTTTAATACATCATCGTTTGCATGTATCACTGAAAGAGTAATTTAGTTTAAAATTAGTATAAAGTTGATAGATGACGTAACAAACGATCAGTATAAACAAGACCAAAACTGACTTTTTATTCGTTCCTATTATTTCGAAAAGGCAGGGAATTTGAGGAAGTCAAAGGCTCAGTAAAGCATGAATCTTGTGTCATTTAAAGTGAATGTAAAGAAAGCTTTATTGCATTTTCAAGTACATTGTCGCGTTAATTTTGGTTCTTGATTATGTCTGTGCACACAAGCACAGGGCTTTTCAAAAAATGCTTAGAACAAGAGCTTCAATTTAGCTGCTTGTCTAGCGTTGAGTTGCCGACCAGGAAGGTCAGACCTCCTGATTGTTGTTGGGATTGACCACTTTTCCCGGAGTTGTGGGGCCCGATCGAGGGGTAACTCCGGGATAACTGGAGAGGGCAGGGCCGGCGAGGTTTTCTTGTCCTTGCTCCTCTTCTTCGGCTCGGTCTGCGTGCCGACCGTTTTCCACGCTCTTTGTGGCAACGGTCTCAGAGCCCGAGGGTCACCCGGAGCTAGGCTCAGCTCTGGTGGACGGGTGAGTCTCCGGTGTGACTCGGGGAGTCTCAGTGGTCCCTTGGTGATGGAGGGCCTCCTGGCTCGCCTCCGGGTTCGTTGGCGTGGTCGTCCTTCCCTGAAGCGTCTTGTATATGCGCCCTTAGCCTCGACCACCACGGAGCGCACTCGGCAAGCTCGACGGTTGAGAAGGGCGGAATCCACCAAGTGGATAAGTTGACGGAGGTCAACTTTTCTCCTTCTGGCGAAGAGCCGTCACGAACGTTTCTATGCTCCAGGATGGAGCTTGGTTACAAAATTGATCTCGATCGCTTTTTCCTCGACACTCGGCTTGTGTAATGTCCAGAGAAGTACTCAATGCGAGAGAGGATCTTTCCTTGTGGGCAGACTTGCTCTTATATACTGTTGTGTTGATATTCTTGAACTCGCGAAAGTCAGCCGCTCCGCGGCGACATATATTACCTGTGTTCGCGGCGCGGGATATTGTGCTTGGCGGGCGAGGTATCGCACAACGGGTTACCGCGCTCGCAGGCGCGCCGTTCGAACCATGGATCCGAACACCTATATTTTTTTCACATATTTGTGCTATCACACTCCAAAGTATATAAATATATTATTGTAAGCATATTTTATATGTACAGGGCAATGAATATGTCATCTTAATATATGGGATTAATTATTGTATTACCACTATTTGAAAAATTTGACCCTGGTTAGGATAAACATCAGTGAACAATATATTATAAGAAAAACTCTATACAAAATACTAAGATTGGAGAACATCTTCCCTTAACTTCTATTAACAGTTTTCTTACTTTTGAGGAAATGCTAAAAGATGACCAAAAATCTTTTACACAAGTCGTAAGTAAAGCTGCTTATTATAATTAAATTATGTATATATTAAATTACAACTTTTCTCTTATCTAAACTATATTGAATTCTTCTTGTTTTAGAGGCTATTAGACAACAATCCCTTGTAATACAGAAAAAGACTTGGAACACTCTATAATGGAATTTAGATTTGCAAACACCCGTAAACAAAGAAAAAAATCTTAAAAAGTAAAAAAGTAACATAATGTATTTGTCTGTTAAGTTAGCACCCTCCCCCCATAAAAAACCGGAATAACATATATGCAGAAATTAAGTGCTCTTTATGCGCTAATTCCAACTCGGCAAGTAATATTTCAGAAACATTTCTACAAAATTTTATTTGAAATATTACACTTTTCATCAATATTTCAGAAACATTTCACGACCGTTTCTACATCATTTCAACAATGTTTCAATGTCCGCAATTATTTCAAATGCAACCTTGCTAAAAGATTGCGGCAATATTTTGGTAATATACTGAAATATTTCTGAAATATACCCTAACAGCACGATATATTGCAGCAATCTTGCAGCAATCTTGCACGGCAAGCTTGCAATATTGCATGCAATATTGCTGCAATGCTGCAGCAATCTATCTATGTCCTACCCTGGGCAATATTGCTGCAATGTGCAGCAATGTTGTGGCAATATTGTAGCGCAATTTTGCTGCAATGTGCAGCAATGTTGTGGCACATTTCCAATATTCACCGGGATAAAAAAAATTATTTTTTTCGAAATTTTATTACTATTTTATAATTAAATTTGTTTCTTAAGATGCAGTCTATGATTATAAATATTTTTTCGTATTTGAAAAAAACACTTTACCTTGGTGGGATCGAACTCGGGACCTCTGGATCGTGAGCCAACTGCCTTACGTGGTAGACTACTTCTTAATTTGATGTAAGTGTTATATATAAAGTCTACATATGTCACACCAGCGCAAACATATAATTTTTCAAAAATCATCTTAAGAAACAAATCAGTTTAAAAAGAGTATACAGCTGCACAAATTTTTAATATTGACATTATATTTATTATATGTATATCTATTATATGTACAGGCTGTATCATGACGATACAGAGCAGTACGACGGGTTGCCCATTCGAGCAGGCGCGCATGGTCGTTCACAATTGCATTGACTTCGGTGCATCACCTATAATCACTCGCATATCTTTTTTACAATAAAATGGACTTTGTAGCGCCCGAAGTTGCAATAAAATTGTGACGGATTTCCGCAGCAGTAACGTTAAAACAGAAGTCGAGATGACAATACAAGTTATGACACGGTAAAATACGGCGAAATAAAATCAAGCACGGTAAAAAACTTTAAAATAATATCAAACGCGGTAAAATACGGCGAAATAAAATCAAATACGGTAAAATACGGCGAAATAAAATCAAATACGGTAAAAAACGTTAAAATAAAATCAAACACGGTAAAAAACTTTAAAATAAAATTAATCGCGATAAAATACGGTGAAATAAAATCAAACACGGTAAAATACGGTGAAATAAAATCAAGCACGGTAAAAAACGTTAAAATAAAATCAAATACGGCAAATTATGGCAAAATAAAATCAAATACGGTAAAATACGGCGAAATAAAATCAAACACGGTAAAAAACTTTAAAATAAAATCAATCGCGGTAAAATACGGTGAAATAAAATCAAACACGGTAAAATACGGTAAAATAAAATCAAGCACGGTAAAAAACGTTGAAATAAAATCAAATACGGTAAATTATGGCAAAATAAAATCAAATACGGTAAAAAAACGTTGAAATAAAATCAAATACGGTAAAAAAACGTTGAAATAAAATCAATCGCGGTAAAATACGGTAAAATAAAAACAAACACGGTAAAATACGATAAAATAAAATCAAACACGGTAAAATACGGCGAAACAAAATCAAATGCGGTAAGAAAACGTTGAAATAATATCAAACACGATAAAATACGGCGAAATAAAATCAAATACCGTAAAATACGGCGAAATAAAATCAAGCACGGTAAAAAACGTTGAAATAAAATCTAATTCGGTAAAATACGGCGAAATAAGCGAAAAACCATAGTCCATTATAATCATTATATGTTATAATTTTATTACTTAAATTATTTTTTGCACACAATGTTTATGCACAGGGCAAAAGTCAGCAATTAGCATATGTGTGCAAATTTAAATCATAAGTCGGCTAATAAATTTTATTCAATGTAAGTTTAAATAATGGCAGAAATCACCATTAACAAATCTTACAATATTCATTTTGTTTAATTAATTAATAATTTATCATTAAATTGATAATCAATTTAATATATCAATGCTAATGAGCATTATATAATTCTTTAATTATCATAATATTTAATAAATACTTTTCAGTAATAAATTTCTTGTAGATTTAAATGAGATTCAGTAGCATTATTTACATAAAGATGCTTATTAGCATCAGTATATTGAATTAATTATTAATGTTAATGATGAAATATTAATAATCTCAAATAAATGTTGTTAGACATAAGATCCGCTGATAATCGTTTTTATCGTTATAAATAACGATGGTAACGGTTATCAACTCGTGCCTAATAACATTTATTTCAAATTATTAATATATATATATTGTCACGTCTTTTTCACTCCCGGAGCGGTCCGGGCCGTTTGACGGATCAAAAGGGGAAGGAGAGAAGGATGATAAGCTTCTCCGGTAGTTCTCTCGCACCCCCGACATTCCACTAACCGAATTTTATTGTTGGGCGCCAGACGCGTGAATTCGCGTCCGCGAAATCGCGAGAAACTAAAGAGAGAGACGCAAGGCGAAATAAGTATATATAACTAGTATATATAACTAGTATAAGTATATATATAACTTAAAGTTTGCTGTCGGTTACTGGCTGGGAGAGGTTTATCCTTGAAAATATCATTTTCATCCGTTCAGACTGCAGCCTATATAGGACTAAGGTAAAAGAATTTTCTAGTTTTTGTTATATATTACCTGAAGATATATGTTTTGCAAAATGGAATATTGTTAAATGGATTAAAATTAATGACTTTCATTATGAGAATGGCATGTTGGTAGTTGTAGATTGGGAAAGAAGTAAAAATCCTCAATTTGGTTATGATTATACAATATCTGTATCCAGAGATAATATTGTATATTTTTTTACTTAAAAAACTTACCACAGTAAATTTTAATACTCATTTCTATGCTTATAAAATTAATTTCACTGATCAATGGCATTACTTAAAATTTCAAGATTTGGCTATCCATACAGCAACCAATATCAGAATTATTGCTAATGATCACCGACTTATTTCGCCTTGCGTCTCTCTCTTTAGTTTCTCGCGATTTCGCGGACGCGAATTCACGCGTCTGGCGCCCAACAATAAAATTCGGTTAGTGGAGTGTCGGGGGTGCGAGAGAACTACCGGAGAGGCTTATCATCCTTCTCTCCTTCCCCTTTTGATCCGTCAAACGGCCCGGACCGCTCTGGGAGTGAAAAAGACGTGACAATATATATATATTAATAATTTGAAATAAATGTTATTAGGCACGAGTTGATAACCGTTACCATCGTTATTTATAACGATAAAAACGATTATCAGCGGATCTTATGTCTAACAACATTTATTTGAGATTATTAATATTTCATCATTAACATTAATAATTAATTCAATATACTGATGCTAATAAGCATCTTTATGTAAATAATGCTACTGAATCTCATTTAAATCTACAAGAAATTTATTACTGAAAAGTATTTATTAAATATTATGATAATTAAAGAATTATATAATGCTCATTAGCATTGATATATTAAATTGATTATCAATTTAATGATAAATTATTAATTAATTAAACAAAATGAATATTGTAAGATTTGTTAATGGTGATTTCTGCCATTATTTAAACTTACATTGAATAAAATTTATTAGCCGACTTATGATTTAAATTTGCACACATATGCTAATTGCTGACTTTTGCCCTGTGCATAAACATTGTGTGCAAAAAATAATTTAAGTAATAAAATTATAACATATAATGATTATAATGGACTATGGTTTTTCGCTTATTTCGCCGTATTTTACCGAATTAGATTTTATTTCAACGTTTTTTACCGTGCTTGATTTTATTTTACCGTATTTTACCGTGTTTGATTTTATTTCACCGTATTTTACCGCGATTGATTTTATTTTAAAGTTTTTTACCGTGTTTGATTTTATTTCGCCGTATTTTACCGTATTTGATTTTATTTTGCCATAATTTACCGTATTTGATTTTATTTTAACGTTTTTTACCGTATTTGATTTTATTTCGCCGTATTTTACCGTATTTGATTTTATTTTAACGTTTTTTACCGTGCTTGATTTTATTTCACCGTATTTTACCGTATTTGATTTTATTTCACCGTATTTTACCATGTCATAACCTGTATTGTCATCTCGACTTCTGTTTTTACGTTACTTCTGCGGAAATCCGTCACAATTTTATTGCAACTTCGGGCGCTACAAAGTCCATTTTATTGTAAAAAAGATATGCGAGTGATTATAGGTGATGCACCGAAGTCAACGCAATTGTGAACGACCATGCGCGCCTGCTCGAATGGGCAACCCGTCGTACTGCTCTGTATCGTCATGATACAGCCTGTACATACATAGAAGCACAGTACGTAAATGCATTCTACTAAATTGGTACATATAATATATAATACACGTACGTATATGTATATATATATGTGTGTCTTTTAATATGTTGCAGTGCCACCTTGCAGCAATGTTGCTGCTATTTTACGCTGCAAGTGCAATGTGGCAATATTGCTGCAAGATTGCTGCAATATATCGTGCTGTTAGGGATATCTACAAAATATTGCAGAAACACTTCAAAAATATTTCAAACACATTCTACATTGAGAAAAATGTTTTGTATTAGCAAACAAAATTTTGTTACTGACGCAAATCTATTTGTTGATATGTGAAAAATGAAATATTTTGTTACCGGAACAAAAAAAATATATTATGTTATCCATCCATGTGCGTATAGTTGCCGCACGTTTGTCCGAAGAAATCCGCTCTCTTAGCCGGTCACATCCAAGCAGTATACCGGCGCCTTGTTGCTTGACGTCGATGATCAAACAGGGTAGTGGTGATCCTCTGACTCTGACGCTTCTTTCTCCCTTATACTTGCTTATTTTGGTGAGCATAAAGATATCGCATAACAATATTAACAATACAGATATACAAATAAATCTTTTTGACGGTCAGCAACGTCAAATATTATTTTATATTGAATATTATTAAATATTTTATATTTTATATTTTATATTAAAAATGCTATATGACAAAATTTGGAATATCAGAAATTTTTAATAAAAGAAACAAAATGCAATAAAATGCAATAATTAGAATAATAATAAATTTAATTTTTTATAAGTTCTAAAGTCTGTCAGCAATTTTTCGGAAATATTACAAATGCAATGTTATATGTGAAACATTTAAAAATATAACGCGTTCAATGTAAACGTAATAAAAGTTTTATCATTTATCAGAAAAATGTTTCTGAATCATTACATCTGTAATATTTCTTCTGCAATATTGTAGAAACCCTAACAGCACGATATATTGCAGCAATCTTGCAGTAATATTGCCACATTGCACTTGCAGCGTAAAATTGCAGCAATCTTGCAGCAATCTTGCCACATTGCACTTGCAGCGTAAAATTGTAGCAACATTGCTGCAAGGTGGCACTGCAACATATTAAAAGACATATATGTTAAGGTGGTGGTCAGATAAATAATCTATAACTTATTTATCTAAATGAAAGAGTGAAATAAAGTGTTTATTATTCAATTATATCTTTTTTGTTCCGGCTTCTTAACAAACACTTTACTCCCATATATTTTTAAATGTCAGACATCCGGTCTTTTTCCAAAAAATATCTCATATGGTGTTTTCTTCTCAATTGTATTAGTTAACGTGCGATTTTTTAAATAAGTTGCCGCATGAACTATTTTCGGCTAATATTTTTTATCTACTTGTGCTTCATCTAATAAGCAACGTGACATGTCCATTATCGACCTATTAAATCTTTCCGCAACACCATTTAATTCATGTACATATGCGGGACACGGCGAAATTACGATTCCTTTACTCTTTGCAAATTCAAAAACTTTATTATTTAAAAATTCTTTTCCGTTATCACATCTTAAATATTTTACTCTTTTACCGGTTAAATTTTCACATTCGTTAATGTAATCTTTAATGCACTCACTAACTTCAGCTTTAGATTTTATGGTGTATGCTCTCGCAATTTTGCTATAATCATCGATAAATGCTATAAAACCTTTTTCTCCTCTAAATCCCGTTGTTCGAAACGGCCCACAAACATCAGTGTGAACTATCTCTAATATTTCTTTCGCTCTATATCTGTTATCTACGGTACATTGTGCATTTTATTTTCTATACATGTTTTACATTTTAAGAATTCGCCATCAAGTTCACTCGGTATACCATTTAGCAGCTAGTTCTTACATAACACATTTAAGTATTTAAAATTTACATGCCCTAACAACCTGTGCCATTTCTCTTTTGAACTCACGTTGCTACCTTTCTTATTTATAGAGGAAAGTCCCCTATTATGAGATAGGCTTCTAATATGCGACAGCGAGGTTTCTGCTAAACTATTAGGCCCTATCTGTTGGTTTTACCATGAACTTATTGCCCTTGGGGTAAAACCTATTTAGTGGAAAATTCATTCTTTGATCGTGCGTGTAGTCGTTGCAGAGAAAGAAATTCTGAAATTGGATGTTGTCAAGTGCCATGGATATGAGTCTTTAAACCTTGTTTATTATATAATTAATAAATATTTGGCAATAAGTTCTGCATGCAGTAATAGAGTAAGGTTGTATTAATAGAAAAATACAAGATATGTTGAGTTGCTCAATTGTAGAGATTAGATTTGGTGATCGTGTGAAACCGCAAGGCGTGGTGCTCGTAACATGAGATACTCAGGGTACTTCTGGGTTGCTGGAGTATGAAAGTTATTGTATAGTAATAAAAGAAGAGAAAATACTATATTAACGTTAAGGGAAGGTTTATACAAATTTATAAGACTGTGCTGATCTTGATTTGAGAGGGAAGAGTGGAAAGGGAAGATTAGGTACAATATTGAGTAAGTGGGTTTACGATTGTTGCAAATATGCTTCTGCATCACATGTGTATTTGAGAAACATTAAATAAACGTTTTTAATAGTAATACTGATGTATTTTGTACTTTATTAGCGATATATATTTCCCGGGGTCTCTCATATTAGGAGCACACTTTTGCGATTTTGCCGAAAGCTCATTTTTCACATTTTTCTAATTTTCAGCAAAATAATATTTAAATTAAATTTTACATTTCAGCATCTTAAAGCTTATTAAATTCCCTTCAAAATGACCTACTATATTTTTCAATTCTGCCCATAGACTTCCGGCAATCACACAAAATAGATATGGTATCTCATAATCGGGTACTTTCCTCTATAATTAACTGTAGAATTACTTACTCTCCCAGGTAGCAAGGTGACCATAATATGACGTCAATAATTCGTCATTTTTTGGGTACGACGTCATTTTACCAACTTAAGATGTATAAATGTCGTGACTTTTTTGACGAAATAATAACTAATCGTAGAATGACCTCATTATAACGTACCATTGACGTCATTTATATAACCATAAAAACACTTCAACAATTTAACCAAACTATAACGTCCAAGTAACGTTAGATTAGTGCCCATTTAATGACGTTAGTTATTTATTCATTGTACGACGTATCTGAGACGTCAGAATTTCAACCAATAAAAGACGTTAGTTAAATCACTTTAATACGACGTTCCTGGTTCGTCAGATTGTAGACCAATAAATGATGTTAGTTAACTGACGTTAATACGACGTACCTGAGACGTCAGACTTTAGACTAATAAAAGATGTTGGTTAATTGACGTTAATACGACGTACCTGAAACGTCAGACTTTAGACTAATAAAAGATGTTAGTTAAATCACTTTAATACGACGTTCCTGGTTCGTCAGATTATAGACCAATAAATGATGTTAGTTAACTGACTTTAACACGACGTACCTGAGACGTCAGACTTTAGACTAATAAAAGACGTTAGTTGACTGACTTTAACACGACGTATCTGGTTCGTCAGTTTGTAGACCAGTACCCAACCCAAGTAGCAAAGTGACATCAGAAGACGACATCGACATAATGACGTCTATTTTTAGTCATTTTTTGGTCTATGACGTCGGCGACTAATAATGGACGTTTATAAGACAATGATAACTATTTCATGCAGTGTTATAGCTATCAAAAAGATATCATTACATAATTTTTGAACATTTTAAAGATGTACTTGTTATAAACAAGTACAGTTACTAAGGAAACATCAGGGTCAGAAGATCGTCACTATTCACTGGATCATCGAAGTCAAGCAACACGGGCGCGGTACTGTACTAGGATGGGTGACCGCCTTGAGAGAACGGGGGCTATATGTACATGATACGTAAAGAAACAGTTAAAAAAGCTTTTTTTTTCATAGATAAAGAAAAAAAACGTTTTTTTTATAAACGTTCATCAAGTGAACATTTTAACATTTTAATTTCATAAAAAATAATGTAGATTAAAAAGTTGTCGTCTATTTGACGACATTTTATGGTCAGTCTTGTGACTGCCATTCCAAGCAGATAACGTCCAAATGTTCAAAATCTGACGTACTTTTATTTCGTCCCAGCGACGTCATTAATTACGTATTAGTGACGTCAATATATGACGTCACAGAGATGAGACAAAAGTACGTCATTTTTACGGCACTTTGACGTCATTTCATAACGTCGCAATCGTCAGAACATGACCAAAAAATGACGTTAAATAAACGTCACCTCGCTACCTGGGCTAACTCTACTTTTCATGTGATACAACCCATTCCTCTTTTCTGCCACTCCCATCATATTTCCATTTTTATCAAATATTTTTGCCAAATTCTTTTCCGAGACTCTTATTATTATCCGTTATTTTACTAAAACTTATTAACTTCAAATTCATATTCTTAACGTACAATACGCCTTTCATGTTTATTTCAGTCTGTTTACCAAAAGCATTAAAGTAACTTACAATATTTCCTATCCTAGTCGCCTTTACGGTTTTATTATCTCCTAAATATACGTTTATTGGACTTTTCAAAATTTCGAAATTCTCAAAATAACTGTCATTGTTTACGGTATGATCCGTACTACCGCTGTCTAATATCCATTTGATATCGTTACAATGTCTATCGTTTACCTTACTATTATACGCATTAGCTGTATTTCTCTTGACCTTGGCTATCCAAGAGCCTTTGTTTTCTTCTTCCCTCGGTTTGTTCCAGCGACTCGTGCTTTGTCCGTTGCTTGCGTCTACTTGAGAATTATGCGCACTCGTCCCTCGTCGATGTTGTCCTCTATAGCCACCTCTACCTCTTGATCCTCTATAGCCTCGCGTTGACCTCCAAGACGAACCCCTGCCTGCCGTGCCGTTTGTCCTTCGTGTTTACAGTCTTTTTGTATATGGCCAACTTCTCCACACTTGAAACACGTGCGTTGGTTTTTATTAACTGTGAAGACGCTCGAATTTCTGTTACTCGTCTCACTACTTTTATTCTTTATCTCTGCCATCTGTATCTTATTTTTCACATATTCTGCCGTTTGATCGGTTTCCTTTAACGTGTCTATAAGGTCGCCTATATAGCTGTACGACTCTGGCAGCGTATTCAATATATAATTTAACTTCTCTTTCTCTGTCACTGTAGCACCCACATTTTTCAATTCATTAATGCACTTTTCAAAATCCAGAAAAAACGTTGCTGCATCACTATAATTTTTCAGTCTCAATCTTTCCCATTTATTTCTGTCCACAATTTGCATCGCTGTAGACTCTTTCAAATATATTTGATTAAACTTCTTCATTATTCCATAAGCCGTCGTTTCATTACAAATGAACTCCATTTGTCTACCCGAAATAGAGCTGTATATGTAATTGATTGCTTTTAAATCAGCTTCATCCCACTGCTCTTTGTCACATGCCGTTTTTTCTCTTGTTATGTTTTCTTCACATTTCTTCATCTTCAAATACATTGCAATCCTTTTTCTCCACATTTGATAATTCTCTCCATCAAATACTGGGATCTTGAAATCATTGTTTCCCATGGTGATCCGTTGAACTCTCAACAACGACACACTTTATTTTAGCACACTCTTTGAACCACGCTCTGCTACCATGTTAAGGTGGTGGTCAGATAAATAATCTATAACTTATTTATCTAAATGAAAGAGTGAAATAAAGTGTTTATTATTCAATACAAAACTTCTTCATGTGAAGATCGGGTATCTGTGCAGCGTGGTGCCTACAGTTCGACAGACGTAATCGTTCTCTGCCTTTTCACGCGTACGAGCACGCTCGAACCAAAACTCCCCCTTCTACCTACTTGCACATACCAAGCATTCTCACACATACTCGCTCGCCACTATAGCCAGCACAAATGTACATATTCTCAACAATATATATATATACATATACGTACGTGTATTATATATTATATGTACCAATTTAGTAGAATGCATTTACGTACTGTGCTTCTATGTACATATAATAATAGATATACATATAATAGATATAATGTTAATATTAAAAATTTGTGCAGCTGTATACTCTTTTTAAACTGAATTTGTTTCTTAAGATGATTTTTGAAAAATTATATATTTGCGCTGGTGTGACATATGTAGACTTTATATAACACTTACAAATTGAAGTAGTCTACCACGTAAGGCAGTTGGCTCACGATCCAGAGGTCCCGAGTCCGATCCCACCAAGATAAGTGTTTTTTTCAAATACGAGAAAATATTTATAATCATAGACTGCATCTTAAGAAACAAATCCTTTCTAAAAAAGGGCATGTTAAATCGATACTCGCATATCTCGAAGTTTTTTGTTGCCGCTTTTCCGCGATGCCAATTGGTTCTCTCGCTGTGCTTACTTCATTTGCAGCTGTCATCGTATATATTTTGACAGTTGTGTGTATTGTGTGTATCAAGAAGTTAATAGTGTAATAGTAATAGCATAATATTAAAGCTAAATAGCGCGCGCGAAGCGCGCGTCTGTGGTGTCTAGTTTAGTTATAAAATAGTAATTAAATTTCGAAAAAAATAATTTTTTTTATCCCGGTGAATATTGGAAATGTGCCACAACATTGCTGCACATTGCAGCAAAATTGCGCTACAATATTGCCACAACATTGCTGCACATTGCAGCAATATTGCCCAGGGTAAGACATAGATAGATTGCTGCAGCATTGCAGCAATATTGCATGCAATATTGCAAGCTTGCCGTGCAAGATTGCTGCAAGATTGCTGCAATATATCGTGCTGTTAGAGAATTCACTGCCTGCAATTCAATTTTTCATTACTTATGCAATCTTTCAGAAATTTTCCAGAAATATTTTAAATGCAATATTGCGTTTGATATATTACAGAAATATTATTCGTGCAATGCAAACGTAATATTACTTTTATAATGTTTCAGAAATATTTCTGAAATATTGCATTTGCTACATTTTTTGCAATATTACAGAAACTTACAAATATTGTAAACTATTTTCTGAAAGATTTCAAAAATATTGTTAATGCAATTTTTGCGAACCCATTTATTAAGGGATAGGAGAATAACTGAGAAGACGCGTGCGGGGAAACACTGGCGTTTATTTTGACTCTGTGAGACGTCGAGACGAACTCACGATTGACTGCTCGTCGACTCGATATTAGACGTTTAGGTACCGTGTACCTTTAGGTGGGGGGATACCACAGTCCTCCCCTCTTTATAATGCAACAAATTCTGATTCGATTACAATATATATCTTATACTAATCTTACTGTTTTACTTACACCTAATTATTTTCGATTACAATATATATCTTATACTAATCTTACTGTTCTACTTACACCTAATTATTTTCGCGTACTTCGAGTTGTTTTTTTCCTAATACGTTCTGAACGTCGTGCTTGCGGAACGGCTACTTTGTCGCTCGCTCCCGATCCTACTACTTTGCCACTGTTAGGCGATCGCTCAATGAACTGATCAACGTGACGTTTCCAAACTCGTCCGTCGCTCACTTCTACCTCGTACGTACGCCCCGGTGTCAATTCCTTCGTGATTATACCGCGTGTCCATCCTTCTTTCCCTCCCTGGTATTTGCGAGCCATCACGCTATCGCCTATCGTAAACTTTACAACGCGTATTCCTCCCTTATTTTGTACCATGCGTTCTTGGTGTACTATTATACGCTGTTCGATTGCCGGCGGTCGTAACAGCGACATGCGTGTACGCAACTCTCTACCGAGAAATAAGCTTGCCGGTGTTTTTCCGGTCGCGGCATGCGGAGTACTTCGGAAGTCAAACAGTTCGCATCGCTACATGTAATGTGAAACCATCGCTCATCAAACAATTTGTTTTTCTTTTAATTGTGTCCACAAAGTTCTCTGCTGCACCGTTAGTGGCCAGGAAGTAAGGGGGTGTCGTACTATGCCGTATTCTTGATCGCAATAAAAATGTTTGAAAACTTTGTCCCACAAACGTTGAATAGTTATCCGTAACTAAATGAACAGAGAATTTAAAACGACTAAAAAGATCGTCGAACGTTGCGATCGTAGCTTCTTCCCCCATACTCGGCATGATGTATGCTTCCGGCCACTTCGAGTGACTGTCTATAATAATCAAGATCGTTTTCCCTTCTAGTGGCCCAAGAAAGTCGGCATGAATACGATGCCAAACTGTTGTTGGCCAACGCCAAGGCGTTAACGGTACCTTGGGTGGGTTTTTTCGCATCTCAAGACAGATTTCACATTTTTTTGTAATTGATTCGATGTCGCCGTCGATCAAGGGCCACCAGACAAACGACCGCGCCCACTCTTTCATTCGTGTGACGCCAAAATGACTCGCGTGTAATTCTGGTAGGATTAATGGTTTTAAACTTTCTGGCATTACAACCCGGTGTCCCCACATAAGACAGCCTCTATCAACGGTTAGCGCGTCACTCTTTTGCCAAAAATTTCGAATATTTTCCTCCTTTGGTTCACACTTGGACCAGTCATCCACGCAGTAACACATAATTTTACTGATTAATTTATCTTTTTGAGAAGCTTTGCGCACTACTTTCCAGTCGAGAGTTGCAAAGTCGAACTCCTTGACGTGGTCTAGATACGTGTAATTAATGTCGCTCAAAATTGCAAATTTTTTTTTCTCATTTTCCTGGTTTGACCTAGACATTCTACTAAGCCAATTTGCGTAATTGAATTTTCCCTTAATGTGTTTGACTTCGTATCTAAACGGCATCAAGAAGATCGACCATCTCTGCAGTCTCGCTGCTGCTATTTCTGAAACGGCTTTTTCAGGGTGAAAAATTCTCGTTAATGCAGCATTATCCGTTTGCAATAGAAATTTGTGACCCCACAGGTATTCAAAAAATTTTCGTACTCCAAAAATGACGGCTAAGCCTTTTTTTCAATATGTGAGTAGTTTCTTTCAGCTGCCGTTAAGGTTCTACTTGCGAAACAAATCGGCCTATCTAACCCTTCTATTTCTCTGTGTGATAACACTGCACCCACGCCATATGGTGACGCGTCGCAGGTCAGTACGATCGGCTTCCTGGGATCGAAATGAATCAATAGCTTTTCTGACGCGAGCTCGCTTATTATTTTGTTGAAACTTTTTGTGCATTCGTCTGTCCAAATTTTCCTTTCTCCAAACACGCAAACAACGGTCTAAGTTTTTGTGCCATATTTTCGATAAAACGACTATAGTAATTTATCGATCCCAGAATGCTCCGTAGCTGCGACTCGTCTTTTGGTATCGGTGCTTCTTTTACGGCCTCGATTTTTTTTTAACGGATAAATATCCCTTGTGCCGTTATCCGATATCCTACGTATGTTACCTCGTTTTGAAAGAAATCGCATTTTTCAAAATTAATGTGTAAACCGCTGTCATCTAAACGTGTCAACACCTTGCGTAAACGCTTAACGTGCGTCTCGAAACTTGGTGTGGCCACTAATATGTCGTCTAGGAATACAATTACTTCTGCTATTCTCAATAATAGTGTACTCATCACGCGCTGAAATGAACCGGGACCGGTAGACACCTCATAAGGCAGACGGTGATATTTAAAGAGACCGAGGTGCGTACTAATCACAACTAACTCTTGGCTCTTCTCTGACAACGGTAGTTGTTGGTAAGCTTTCGACAAATCCATCGTGCTAAATATCCGCGCGCCTCGAATAGCATCTAGTATTTTCTCTAAACGCGGTAAGGGATAATGATCAATTTCCAGAAATTTATTCAGTGTGACCTTATAGTCTCCGCATAACCGAATCGACCCCTTTTTTTTACCACCGGTACCACGGGTGTTCCCCAATCGCTAAACTCGACTGGCGAAATAATACCGCATGTTTGTAACCGTTTGATCACTGCTTCCACGCCCGTTCGCATAGCTATTGGTACGCGCCGCGGCTGAATGAATTTTTGTGTTGCCCCTGTCTTTAATTTCAATGTAAGTTCACCTTTTGTGAAGAGCCCGAGGCCTGGCGCAAATACCTTCGGAAATTCTCGTTTCACGACGTCCATCGCGGCTGCCCTATTCGGTTCTTCCGATCCCTTTTCACGATCTTTGGTTACGTGATTAAACGTCAACGGCCACATTTTTAAATCTAATAGCCAGTTTCGCCCAATAATTGGCGGTTCGCCGTTTCTCACGACATACAATATTTGATTCGCTTTGGCACTATTACGTTCAATTTTTACGTTGATATATCCTACTGTTGCTATCGGTTTTTTATCATATCCGTGAAGTTCCCTTTGTGGGGTATTTAACGCTACGCTTGAAAAATTTTTTTTGTGTCTTTCAATTGAGATCGCAGAAATCGATGCGCCGGAATCAACTTCCATCTCTAATAATACTCCGTTTACTTTAATTGTCTCTACATGCGGTGTTACTACCCGTCCTGTTTCGTTTGTTGTTGTTTTCTCCTCCATCATATACATATATATTCTCGTGCCGGCATCTGTAGCCGGGCAATTGTCGCTCGTGAAACGCTGGTCTTCCTTTTGCCCCTCGTCCTCAGTTACCAACTCGTCATCTACGAAGTTTTGGTTTACCGCTGGCAGTCGATTTCTGTTCCTCGCACACGTCTTATAGATATGTCCTTGTTTTCCGCACTCGCTACAATATTTGCTTCTTCGACTACACTCGTAACTGCGATGCCCCCACAACAATAACATTCATCACCCGCGTGAGTCGACGTTGCCGGCGTATTCGCATTCGAAACTCGATGTTGGAAATTTCCTCTTCCTCGTATTGTACCTCGTCCCTGGCCGAAACCTTTTGATCGTCCACGTTGCCACGGTGTGTTGGAGAATCTCTGCTGCGAGTTGTTGCTCGGCCCCTGGTTTGCATGCCATATAGCGTTCACACTTGGGGTCTCTGTCGCCTCTTGTTTTGAAGTTTGTGCAGATAACAATGATTCGGCCTTCGCGTCGGCCATCTCGATGGTTTTTGCCAACTCGACGGATTGTTCCCAATTTAAATCCGGTGATTATAATAATTCGTAACGTACCGTTCTTAAGCTTGTTCCTGAGATCAGTTGATCTTTTAGTTGACTTTTTAGCTCCGGCACCGAAAAATTACATTTTTGTGCCAACATTCGTAGCGCTTTTATGAATTCGTCTATAGACTCCCCTTGGTTCTATTTTCTTTCACGAAATGTAAACCTTGTTGAATGTATGTTTTCGCTAGGTGCGTACAATTCTTCCAATTTTGTTTTTAGTGTCGCGTAGGGCGCTGTTAGCGGATTCATTGGGGTTACAGTTGCCTTGAGTTCTTCGTAAACCTCCGCGCTTAAACGTGTAATTAACAATACCGACTTTTTCGTTTCCTCGACATCGTTCAGCATGATGAAAGCTTCTAATTGATCCTCGAACGTTTTCCATTTTGCTCCTTTTTTGAACGGCTCGATAGTATTTGCGTTGAATTGAGCCATTTTCGGTTGTTCTTGCACGCGGTCTTTTGTTGTCTCGTCGGCTGCGATTTTGCCCCCGCGACTTCGAACTGCTTTTACCAAGAGTTTCCGCACAGAGTTTAAGGTTGCCCCCGATGGCATTTCCACCTCGTATCGTTCACAGATCGCCAATAAATCGTTTTTGGAGTACTTTTGAGTCCACGCCGTTTGCCCGGATTTAAAATTATTTTCAATTTTTTCCTATTTTAATAGATCTTCGTCTGCGGTTATTTCGTCCTCTGTTTTTTTTTCTCCACTGGCCATTCCGTTAATTTATTTTGTTTGAACGTCTTTTATTTATGTATCCCATCCTCGTCGCCACTTTTGCGAACTCATTTATTAAGGGATAGAAGAATAACTGAAAAGACGCGTGCGGGGAAACACTGGCGTTTATTTTGACTCCGTGAAACGTCGAGACGAGCTCACGATCGACTGACCGCTCGTCGACTCGATATTAGACGTTTAGGTACCATGTACCTTTAAGTGGGGATACCACAGCAATATTATAAAAAACATGATGCAGGTACATTTCTGAAATATTTCAGATGCATAATTACAAATGAAATGTTAACAAAATATTTCTGCACCATTTCCAAATATTTCAGCAACATAACATGCCGAGTGGGTTATGTTATGTGTTTTATTCACAATTTTTTATTTCGAGCGGTTTTGTGAGAAATCGCATTGAAACTGGAGATGCTGGCTTAACGTAAGCTAGCACACCTACTCATTAAAATTACATATAAAATAAAAAACTAAATATGCTAGAATTATGTGCTTTTTATGTGCTTTCAAATGCCTCAAACAAAATTAGTCTATTTGTAATAGTTTAAAAGATATACGTAAAAAAAAGATCAATATACTACTGATATAAGAGTAAAGTATCAGTTAAAATACAGAAAGCAAAATAATTCTTGTCTTAAAATGTTTCTTGATTAATGTGTTCTCGAAATATGCACAATGAAATTTTCGTGCTTATCCCCGTTGACCGACCCGAACGTGAGCACCCCATACGTACAAGAGTAAAGTACCAGTTAAAATATAACGAATTGGTTTTAGTCTTAAAATGTTCTTCAATTTATGTGCTCCCGAAATATGCACAATGATTTTAAAAGCATAATAAAAATTACATTAATTTTTTTTCGTCAATGTAATTTTTTTATACAAATTTTTTAATAAACATAATTATTTGTATAATATCTAAATATTCTATTGCCATATTCTTTTATACATCATAATACAAATATATCCTTCAAGTATTGGTCGCACAATTGTAGCGTAAACTGCACTATCATTTATGTAATATTGTCATGAAAAACAATACACAAAAGATTCTATATAAATACAAATTAAAGTTTACTAAAGAGTAACTAATTTTGAAAATTACATTTTGTTTCTATTATTAGAAAAAGAATGTTAAAAATTAGTTAAACATATGTTTACTTATATGTATTTATAATATTGTTCAGAATCTTAGTGAAAAATTCTCCGTAATATTTAGCAACTTTGCAATACTTACTCATAGTAAATAATTTATATTAAATAATTTTAAAAATGTATACAAACACATATATATATTTAATTTTATAAATATTAATATAATTATATTACTTATATACAAAATTATATTTTACGTATATCTCAATTCTTCTTATCTATTCCTGCATGTATTTCTTCCATCTACTCCCTATCAAATATTTAATACTGATAACTATCCCACGTATTGCTAACAATTTTACATATAACAATATTTATGCAAGAAATACTAATTGTAAAAAATGTTCTGAAGTTTCATAAACAATTTAATCAAAATACATTAACCAATACAATTTTAAGTAATTTAATTTTGTAAACTATTGTTTTTGTCTTTATAGCAAAATCAACATCAAATTAGCATTAATCTTACCTATATTGTATGTGTTGAATATGGCGCTTTAGCGCCTTGTAGCGCCTCTATGTTCGCACAGGCACGCCACGCTTGCTAGGAAAAAGATTGCGTGGTGGCAGCACTGTACCGTTATACTAGACTCTCTCTCTCACTATCTGTGTACTCTACCTTGTCCTATGTACGTTTCGTTATGTTGCAGTCCCACTCGGCATGTTATGTTTGTTGCTGAAATATTGAAATATTCGGAAATGGTGCAGAAATATTTCGTTAACATTTCATTTGTAACTATGCATCTGAAATATTTCAGAAATGTACCTGCATCATGTTTTTTTATAATATTGCATTAACAATATTTCTGAAATCTTTCAGAAAATAGTTTACAATATTTGTAAGTTTCTGTAATATTGCAAAAAAATGTTGCAGATGCAATATTTCAGAAATATTTCTAAAACATTATAAAAGTAATATTACGTTTGCATTGCACGAATAATATTTCTGTAACATATCAAACGCAACATTGCATTTAAAATATTTCTGAAAAATTTCTGAAAGATTCCCAGGTAGCAAACACAAGTCATTTTGACGTCAAATTTTGATCCTTTACCTGACCATTCCTGACGTCACTAACTGGCGGCATAATGACGTTAAAATGACGGTCTAATGTCACAGACAATTGACGTCATCGCGGATACGTTATTTTGACGTCATTTTCTGACGGCAAAAATAGGTCCATTGTACAACACCGATTTCTAGAAATGTTTGTTATAAAATTAAAATTTTAAAATGTTTACTTGATAAACGTTTATAAAAAAATGTTCTCTTTCTTTATTTAAAAAAAAGCTTTTTTAACTGTTTCGTTACATGCCATGTGCGTATAGCCGCTCTCAAAGCGGTCACCCATCCTAGTACAGTACCGCGCCCGAGTCGCTTGACTTCGATAATCCAGTGGACAGTGACGATCTTCTCACCCTGATGCTTCCTTATTAACTGTACTTGTCTATAACAGGTTCGTCTTTAAAGTGTTCAAAAATCTTGTAATGATAATCTTCTTGATAGCTATAACACTGCATGAAATAGTTATAAAACTATAATCACACGCAACTACATTCACTTATACCCTAAATTTGCCACTTCAATCATAAAGTTGCGAAACAAACATTTTGTAGTTAATTTTGTGGTTTTTATTTTATTATTAACTTTATTATACAATATTAAGAAGTAAAAATAGTTATATTACAAAAAGACCTTATTTGGACAACTTTAAGACGTCTTTAGATGGTCTAAGAAATGACGTCTTATAAACGTCCATTATTAGTCGCCGATGTCATAGACCAAAAATGACTAAAAATAGACGTTATAATGACGTTATGGAATAACGTCAGTATAATGTCATTTTTAAAGACATAGTTGCTTTTTGGTCATTTGACGTCATTTGTACAAACATGACTAGTATTTGACGTCAAAATGACTTGTGTTTGCTACCTGGGTTGCGTAGGTAATGAAAAATTGAATTGCAGGCAGTGAATTTCTACAATATTGCAGAAGAAATATTGCAGATGTAATGGTTTAGAAACATTTCTGATACATGATAAAACTATTATTATGTTTACATTGTACGCGTTATATTTTTGAGTGTTTTACATACAACATTGCATTTGTAATATTTCCGAAAAGTTGCTGACAGACTTTAGAACTTATAAAAAATTATTATTATATATTAGATAATATTGCATTTTATTGAATTTTTTTTTATTAAGAATTTTCTCATATTCCAAATTTTGTCATGGCATTTTTAATATAAATAAAATATTTAATAATATTTAATATAAATTAATATTCGACGCTGACTGGCAAAAAATATTTATTCGTATATCTGTATCGACCCCAAGCTATCGATCAAGCCTACTTGGAACTTGATCCGTTCACTCGTTATCGAGATCTCAACATCTCGAGTACTCGCAACTCGTCGCGTCGCGTAAAAGAGTCACGGTCGGTCTCGCTCCGCGTGTACTTAGCGCGAGACACTACCGTGTCTCTTGATTGTTAATATTGTTGTGCGATAGCTTTATGTTCACCAAAATACACCAAAATAAGCAAGTATAAGAAAGAAAGAAGCGTCAGAGCCAGAGGACCACCATTACCCTGTTCGATCATCGATGTCAAGCAACAAGGCGCCGGTATACTACTTGGATGGGTGACCGGCTGAGAGAGCGGATTTCTTCGGACAAATGTGCGGCGGCTATACGCACATGGCTTAATATATTTTTTTTGTTCCGGTAACAAAATATTTCATTTTTCACATATCAACAAATAGTTTTTGCGTCAGTAACAAAATTTTTTTGCTAATACAAAACATTTTTCTCAGTGTAAAATGTATTTGAAATATCTCTGAAGTGTTTCTGCAATATTTCGTAGATATATTTCAGTAATATTACCGAAATATTGCCGAAATATTGCCGAAATCTTTCAGCAAAGTTGCATTTAAAATAATTGTGCCGATTGAAACATTGCAGAAATGTTGCAGAAACGGTCGTGAAATATTTCTGAAATATTGATGAAAGGTGTAATATTTCAAATGGAATTTTGCAGAAAAAACGTCTTTTCTGTTCAAAGTATTCTTCTCGTTGTGTTCCTTTTGAGTAGAAGACACACTGCCTATTGTATTCAGCCTTTTACAATTACACGTATTTTAACCACTAGCAGTACCCGGCGTCTGTTATTAAATAACCCTGCGCAACAGGTTATGGGCCCAGAGCAGCCCAGAGCGTATACTTCGTGCGTTATTTACGTGAGAAGTTAGATTCGAGTCTCGTTCGTAAAAGTAAGTCGAGCCTATCGTGCACATTCTTGATAATCCGTTGAAAGCAGACCACAATCGAAATGTCGACTCACGAAGATCTGCGTGTTCCCGTCTTGACGAAGGCATCGTATCAACGCTGGAAGTTTGAAGTAATTGCCTGTCTCAAGAGCGTCGGCGTCTACGAGGTCGTGCACGGCAGCGAGGTAAATCCGGCGGACGGAAAACCGGAAGAAGAGAATGGCTAAAGGAGGATGCAAAGGCAATGCGTATTCTGTCAGGCGGCTTAAGCGACGATGATCATTTGGCAATACGAGAATGTAATACCTCGAAAGCGATGTTTACAAAAACAAAATCACTTTACGAGACGAAGACTGAAGCAAATAAATATCTGCTGAATCAGGCATTGCACGCCATGAAGTTCAAAGAAGGACAGTCCGTCCAGAGTTACTGTTCAGAGTTAGCAGTCATTGTACAACAACTTGAAGCCATCGGTAAGAAGATCAGTGACGCAACATTGGTAGCGAAGTTAATCAATGATTTGCCTGCAAAATTCGACACATTCCGTGAGACGTATTACATACAAGCAACAGGTGACAGAACGATAAAATTTGATGACATCCGTCAACAGCTTGTACTGATTGAATCACGAAGAGATGAAACCAGCAGCAAATCAGACAGCGGTGATGCACTTGTCACAAAATCGCAAAAGTCAAGCAAAAAAAGCCGAACGTTGAACGCGAAAATTGAATGCTTTGAATGTCACAAGCCTGGTCATTTTCGAAAAGACTGTCGCAAATACAAAGCCAGAATTGCAAAAGAGCAGTCACAAGGTAAATTGACTGAAGCAAATCAGATGTACAGCAAGTCACTTATGCTCGCATGTCGGTCGGTGTACACAGCAGTCAACAATCAAGACTCATGGATAGGTGACAGTGGTGCCTCGAATCATATGACGTACCGAAGAGACATATTCACATTATTTGAAGAGATCAACGACGGTTCATATCCAATCACAGTAGGCAACAATGAAGTTATTTATGCTAGAGGCAAAGGAATGGTTGATGTTAAATCGTTATCAGGAGGCGATGTTACGCTAACAAATGTATTATACGTGCCGAAACTTGGTCGTAATTTGCTTTCACTTTGTGCAGCAACGAAGATGCAAGTCAACGTATAGTTTGGTGAAGATGTGATCGAAATGTTGAAGGATAGTCGACGACTGGCAACAGGACATCGTTTACCAAACAATCTCTACGAGATGGACTTTATTCAAGTCGGAAGTGCAGCAAACATCAGCGTTCAAGAGGCTTCGCTTCAGGTCTGGCATGAACGGTTAGGTCACGTAAACTATGGTTCAGTTCGTCAACTTGCAAGCAGTTCAGCGGTTGAAGATATGAAATTAGCAAAATATTTAACCAGTGGGAGCAATAATTGTTTCTGCGAAACATGTGTTTATGCAAAACATTGTAGACAGCCATTTAATGAAAGCAGTACACGAGCTACTAATCCAGGTGAACTAATATACACTCTATGATATATGCGGACGTACACGTTCTGATAATGCAGCTGAATTTCAAAGTACTGAAATGCGTAAACTAATGAAAAAACACTCAATTGTACAAGAGTTTTCAGCACCAGGCGCTCCACAGATGAATGGACGTGTTGAACGCCAGAATCGCACGATAGTCGAAATAGCTAGAGCAATGCTTACAGGTGCAAACTTACCACGTGGACTATGGGCAGAAGCGGTAACGACAGCAGCGAAGATTCGTAATTGCATTCCGTTGAAACGACTAAACAACAAGACTCCACAAGAAGCTCTTATTGGACACAAGCCGAATATCGAACATCTGCGTATTTATGGCAGCAAAGCATACGTTCTGATAAATGAAGGGAAGAGATCAAAGTTTGATCGAAAATCTGAAGAAATGCTACTTGTCGGATATGCATACAAAGCATATCGTCTTTGGCAGCCAGGTACTCGACGTGTTGTAATTCGGAGAGATGTCATTATAGTCGATCCTCAAACACAGCAAATGGCAAAAATTGTCATACCAGATGACAAAAATGATTCAAGGACAACAGATGAAGACATTGAACCCGAAGATGATTACGCTAAAACTGAAGAGGAGGAAAGTGAGAAAGAAGAGGAAGTTAGTAAGAAACCGCGCAAGAAACATGAAAAACGTACGGTTGAAGTTAGAGCTGATAGCATTGCAAATCAAACGCGAAGCAAAACACAATGCGTTACATCAATGACTAGCGTACAATTATGCGCAAGTGCGTTTATTGCAAACATTGAATTACCTACAACAGTTGAAGAAGCAAAAACATCTCCAGATGCAAAGAAATGGAAATTGGCAATGGCAGAAGAGCTCGATTCTCTCAAACGCAACAAAACTTGGACGCTCGTCGAAGCACCAAAGGATCGCAAGCCAATTCGTAACAAATGGATCTTTCGTTTGAAAATTAAACCAGACGGAAGTGTTGATCGGTATAAAGCGAGACTTGTAAAAGAGTGTTCGCAAAAAACCAGGTATTGATTTCACAGAGACGTTTTCACCAGTAGCACGATTTGATTCAGTGCGTACGTTACTGGCAGTGTCAGCAGCAAAGGATTTCGAGATAGTTCAACTAGATGTCAAGACCGCATTTTTATATGGCAATCTTACAGAGACAGTTTATATGGAACAACCCAAAGGATTCAACGATGGTACGAATCGTGTGTCTTCTAAACAAGAGTCTCTACGGTCTTCGACAAGCGCCACGCCAATGGCATGAAAAGTTTGACAACTTTATGAAAGAATTTGGTCTTGAACCTACAGATGCAGATCCATGCGTATACACTTCAGAGGATGGCGAACTGTTGGTCGCATTATATGTCGATGATGGCCTCGTATTTGGCAAATCAAAATGGAGATTCGTCAAGTTATTGAAAGCGATGCAACAATGTTATCTCGAATTGTTCTGATGCGACGTTTTATCTTGGCGTCGAAATTATACGTAATCGAGAAGAGAAAACCATACGGTTGGTACAAACAGCATATGCAAAAGCCATACTTGAGAAGTTTGGAATAACAAGCTGTAATCCGATAGCTACTCCGGCAGATGCAAGCACTACCTTGAAGACAAACATTAATGAACATTCCAGAAATTTAGCAGTTGTGACACGACCAGACCTGGCATATATAGTGGCGACTCTCTCAAAATTTCTCCAATTGCCAACTGAAGAGCATTGGAACGCTGGCAAACGTGCCTTGAGGTATCTAGCAGGCACAACAGACTTCGGAATCACGTATGGATGCGACAGATCAAATGAGCTGGTCGCATATTCAGATGCAGATTGGGCGAATTGTGTCGACACGCGAAGAAGTATGAGCAGTGTTGAGCTTTTGCTCAACGGTTGACCAGTTACTTGGTTCTCACGCAAACAAGGTGTTGTTGCGACATCGACAACCGATGCAGAGTACGTAGCGGTACATGACGTAGGAAAAGAAATTGTATGGGTTAGAAGACTACTAAAGGAAATTGGTTGCAGTCAAGATAAACCAACTACGTTATTTTGTGACAATGCAGCAGCCGAAAAACTCAATACAAATCCGATACTTCATCGTAGAACTAAACACATCGACGTAAAATTCCATTATACCCGTGAGTTAGTCGAAAGCGGAATAATCGAGATCAAGCATGTAAGCAGCAGTGGACAACTTGCAGACATATTTACGAAGCCGCAAACGAGGAACCTTTTCGAGGCTAATCGGAAGTTACTTGGGGTATACATGGCGAACATTTAAGCGAGTGGGAGTGTTGAATATGGCGCTCTAGCGCCTTGTAGCGCCTCTATTTTCGCACAGGCACGCCACGCTTGCTAGGGAAAAGATTGCGTGGTGGCAGCGCTGTACCGTTGTACTAGACTCTCTCTCTCTCTCACTATCTGTGTACTCTACTCTGTCCTATGTACGTTTCGTTGTGTTGCAGTGTGTATAAAAAAACGTCTTTTCTGTTCAAAGTATTCTTCTCGTTGTGTTCCTTTTGAGTAAAAGACACACTGCCTATTGTATTCAGCCTTTTATAATTACACGTATTTTAATCACAGTACCCGGCGTCTGTTATTATAACCCTGCGCAGCAGTATGCATAGGAATAACTAGATTAGAAAAAATTATAAAATAAAAATTACAAAATAAAATTATAAAATAATGTTTTAACATTTTCGTAAAAAAATTAATGTTATTTAGATTATACCTCGAAAAAACCTCAGTAACAAGTGGTAGACGTAATCTTTATATCTCAAAAAATCGCGAAAAAATCTAAGCAGTAGTATCTTTATTTCCGAAAAGTTATAACCCACATCACAAAATTATGTTACCTTATTAAAAAGAAGAGTCGCGCTTCAAGTGATCTATTACAATTACAAAAAAGAAATGATATCTCTTTAAATTACAGCGCCAATTACAGAGAGATTGCATATATATTGCCTAAAAAAATAATTGTTGCATTACTTTAAAAAATCTTTACATTGTGTCAATTAGAAAAAAATGTATGATAACAATTTTATAAGATTAAAAAATTTTATTTAAATTTAACAACGGAATACAAGATTTTTAAATAATACAAAGTTTACACGTGTATTTTTTAGTGGTCACAAAGAATTACAGAGGTAACAGTACAAAATAAAAATATTTTATTAAAATATTTAATTCAACAAGAGATTACAATTTGTTTTTAAATACAAAGTTTATATACGTATTTTTCAATGGAATAAAAGATTTAATCACAAAGAATTACAGAGGTAACAGTAAAAAATAAAAATATTTTATTAAAATACATAAATTTTTCTTGTAAAAAAACTTGGCGCTGCTAGACCTCAAAATTTTAAATAAATAAATGAACTTATTGTATACTTAATTATAAGCCGCATTATCCGCCGTCCACGTCGTCACGCACACCCATAATCACTCACTCGCACATCCACGCTGATAATCATTTAATATTACTCCCATCGCATTCTTCTATGAATTATTTTTATTTATTGTTCTCTTTATTTATTTAAAATTTCGAGGTCTTGCAACGCCAAGTTTTTTTACAAGAAAAATTTAATTATGTATTTTAATACAATATTTTTATTTTTTACTGTTACCTTTGTAATTCTTTGTGATTAAATCTTTTATTCTATTAAAAAATACATATATAAATTTTGTATTTAAAAACAAATTGTATTCCCTCGTTGGATTAAATATTTTAATAAAATATTTTTATTTTGTACTGTTACCTCGGTAATTCTTTGTGACCACTAAAAAATACACGTGTAAACTTTGTATTATTTAAATATCTTGTATCTCCTTGTTAAATTTAAATAAAATTTTTAATCTTATAAAATTGTTATCATACATTCTTTTCTAATTGACACAATGTAAAGATTTTTCAAAGTAGTGCAACAATTATTTTTTGAGGCAATATATATGCAATCTCTCTGTAATTGGCGCTGTAATTTAAAGAAATATCATTTCTTTTTTGTAATTGTAATAAATCATTTTAAGCGCGACTCTTCTTTTTGATAAGGTAACATAATTTTGTGATGTGTATCACTTGGGTTATAACTTTTCGGAAATAAAGATACTACTGCTTTTTTTCAAGATTTTTCGAGATATAAAGATTACGTCTACCACTTATTACTGAGGTTTTTTCGAGGTATAATACTACCATTTTTTTTTAGTTAACAACATATACACTACTATGCGTGTACTTGGCGCCTTTTTTACCTTTTTTTTAAAAAAGGTAATTTTGTACGGATATTACGCCTTTTTGTAGTATTACGCATTTTATAAACAGTATGTACAGGGTAAAGCTATTTGGAGGTATAATACTACCACTTTGTTTTTTTCGAGGTAATTTGTATTACGATAAAGTATTTGTATCGCAAAACATTTGTATGCAAACAACATACAGAAAAATACTTTTTGAATAAACGTGCCAACTTTTTATTTTTTGCCAGATTCATTATACGGATCGGTAATCGATATAACTATATTGTGCTCATAATTCGGCACATAAATTGCAAATGCCCTGACGATGCAGGGTCTCGGAAAATTAATACTTCATAAATAACGCATCCGAAGTAAATATTATACGTCAAAATTAGTTTAAGTAATAATTGCATATCATATTTCAGATTCTCATATCCTGCGATTAGGTATAAATATCGATAAAAAACTCCGTACTCTGTGTCTAAATTCACAATACGATGAAATCACAATAATACAAAATAATACAATATTAAACTGTATAAACACGTTATCTGGTACAAACGCAAAAGAAAGAATATTTAAATATTTTTTTTTATCGATTAGAGAATATATTATCATCTTGTTTTCATAGTTAAATAAAAATCAGAAACATTAAATAAATATTCCTGCAAACAAAATAAAAAATATAGATTGTAACAATATAATAAAACAGCTTTTAGTTTGTTCTGTAGTTTGCTATATTTTTACTGTATTACACTGTCTTTCTCTTTTTCTTTTATATTAAAATATCTTTAATTTGTCAAAGTTTTGTAATTGTACTACAATTTATCACTACTTTTTAAAAGAGACTAATATTTTTATATATAATTATGTTCCTACAGAATAATACATATTTCGAAAATTATTACATATTTTGATAATTAAACTTTTATAGATTTACATAGAATCATATATCTATTAATAATTTAACGATAAAAAAGTCTAATAGCAACAAAATATAAAACGTTACATTAGTTTTTATTTAAAAATGCTATAAAGATTATACATCATAAAGATCTTGACTGTGTATAAAAATATAACGAATTGTAAGCTGTAAGAAATTACATATAGATAACTAAAAATTATCATCAGACTTTCTTATCACATAAGAAATATTATTGTATTCATGAAACTCCCGAAATATGAATATGCGTATGTTAAATATGATTGCATGTGTGTGTACTGAGTTTATAATAAAATATTTTGCTATTTGTCTGCTCTGTGTGCTTTAATAATAATTGTTAATAATAACTGTTTAAAATTGATAATCATTATGTATTAATAAAATTTTTTTACGATATAAAAATACGTGACTATGTTCGACTTAATTTACGTAAAGATGAAAAATATAAAACGATTGCTAGTAAAACATTTACCACATATTTATAAATTTTAACTATCTGCCGATAACGCTTTGAATATAAAAGCTGAATAGCCATAGTAATTTAATACGTAAAAAGCCCAGTTTTTATCATTAAGCGAATTACATAATTTATATTTAAATTACGCTCATAAAATCTAATATCGGTAGGCTTCTATAAGAGAAGCATTGTATTAATATGTCGCAAATATTGGACTAATCATAGCCTGAAAAAAGCTTTGTGCGCTCGACCATTCGGTATTTGACCCTGCAGTCTTAATCTGCGGACAGCTTCTCTCAAGTGCTTTGGTTGTAATGGACCAGTTTCATTCTGGGCCTCCATAACATCTAAAGCTATACAACAAGCACAATATAATCTAGAATTAAATTCCAATATTCCTGGTAGAAATTGCCTTGCCAGCGCCACGACACTTGTCAGCGCCATGCAAGTTTGCCACGCCACAGCCTTATCCTAAAAACTGGAAAGAGCCATATCAGGGCCATGTTCGCGCCTAATATGGCATTTACATAAAATTGAACGGGCGCAGGTCTGGATTTGACTGAGTTTCTAATGCGATCCACACTTGCGCCACATTAGGTGCTGTCGAGATTCTTCTCTTTGGCTTCTATATCAACTTCTTAATTGTTTTAGAAATTATTAACGCATGTATGTTAAAATTGAGACAGAGGATTGTTTTATCTTTCACCTGCCGCGGCCGGGGTCCTTCGGCTGGCAGGGCTCTACTAATTTATCTGGCAATAAATGATAATAAATATATAATAATAAATAATAATAATAATAAATGATAATAAATAATAATAATAAATAATAAATCCTTTCTAAAAAAAGCCGTGTTAACTGAGTGAATATCATTTATATCGAAGAATTGAGGCCTCTTTTCCGCGATGCTGATTGGTTGTCTCGAATTTTACATTGAGGCAAATTTCACTTGTGTCGCTTCTGTGGCTGTCAATTTCATCATGTAATGAAAAAGTGGAAAATGTATTTCGTGTATCGAATGGAGTTAGATGATTAGATGAAGAAGATGAAGAAGAAGATGAATGAATTGAATTGAATTAATTGTATTTAAATACAGAGTGAACGTGGTTTCGCTGTGACGCTAGCGTCGAAGAAATAAAGTTGAAATTGTTTAATATCCAGCGTCATCGCTGAATCATCGTTAATCGTCCCAGTTAATTACAATCCAAAATGGACTTCAAAGTACGTAAAACATTAATTATTTTTAAATATCTTCGCACACACATAAGTGTAGTAATATTTTACATATATATATGTATATATGTATATACATACATGTATACATAATATATATGTGTAAAATATTACTACTTATGTGTGTGCGAAGATATTTTAGATTTTTATATATATTCTATATATTCTTATGTATTCTTAGTGTGTATGTGTGTGTGTGTGCAATAAAATAAGAATATATATATATAGAATATATAAAAATCTAAAATATAAATATGTTGAACTATAAACAAGTATTTGGAAATATTTGTATTATTAAATTTAATGTATTTTTCAGAACGAATCCTTGCAATTAGTACAAACGTGCGGGTTATGTGAAATGATCTGTGACCAACCAGACATTGCAAATCACCCTTGCGGTATACGACTGATCCTAATACGTTGTACTTTTATCCTTTATTAGGTAAATTATAGCTTTTATTATTATTAGAGTCCCTATCTCTAATCAGAGTCTGGCTAACTTGCAGTTCTGGCAAAATTCTGTGAGAGAGAAGGATATAAGAAAGAAAGAGAAAGCGATATACATCACACATATCGGCTTATCCACTGATACCGCGATTTCAGATCCTAGGTTCACCTCGGTCTCTAATCACTCGATAGTTCTAATCACTGGTACCGATTTATTTTTTTTTCTTCTTTCTTCGAACTTTATCAAACCCGGAAAGTCTCTGTCTCTCGAGGGTGGCGGAGATATCGACGTAATTCGATGGTGATCTCTCCGCCAAGATTTTTCGACACCGGTCCGATCACACGCGACTCTCGAGCACTTTCTCTTTCTCTCTTATATTATTATTATATATATATATTATTATTATATATATATATATATATATTATTATATATCTTATATTATTATTATTATATTTAAGGCTCTTGTCCTCGCTTCTATCTTTGTTATTTATTTCTTTAATATTTTATTTTATTTTATTTTATTTAGACATTTTGACATGCTATTTCTCGCGTCATTCAAGCAAGGATAGAAGCGGCGAGTAGGCCAGAGGCCTTAAGATAAAGCAAGATGTTTTTAAATCATATTTTGCAGATGATGGAGTGACCATAGTCAAGAAAAGCAGAATGCCGAAAGATGAGGAACAAGTGGTTGCAACGCGATTGTACGAGAGAAATATAAGTAATAATTTATATAAGCTGGTTCGCGCGCGCGCGGCTGGTTCTACATATAATCAGTCGTATGTCGGAGTTGGATGTCGGAACGCAGCCGATGGTCCAATGAAAGAATTTCTCTTTTGAAAACGAATTTTTCTCATTAGACCAACGGCTACATTCTAATATCCAACTTTGACATATGACTAATTGTAGAACCGGCCGTGAAAATCGTATAGAAATAATAATGTAAAACAATTTTTTTATTATTAATTATAATGTATTTTAATTTTATATTAAATACAATACCTGGAACAGGAACAAATTTGATACCTTCTTCATTCCCGACTCCATCCACTGGCAACAACGCGATACTCTCTATCGTTCTTAGTTTTACAATAGATATATTATTTAAGTTTCATATTAATATATTCATATATCAATATTTCGTACATTATTTTATTCCATATATTCTATATGATTATTATTTTAAAGAAATATTATTTTAAGACCATTGATTACAAAAGAAAATTTTTTTAATTAAAAATTGAAAAGTATTATTATCAATATATATAAATATATATGCAAAGAGTGTATAATTATTAAACATATTTAAAAAATGTGTAAACATATTTAATTAAAACATTTTTAAAATTTTACTTAAAAGAATTGCTTTTCTAAATTGCTTTTCTAAATATTTTTTTTCGTCAAAGTTTAAAATGTGGACTTCAATTTTAAATGTTCCGTCAGTAACTGATCCGCAACCAATCTTCTTATCCAATTTACTATTGTATACGGCACCAAAATTACTTTTTAAAAATCCTTCTATTACTGAAAAACAATAAAATAATCAAGTAATTTATTAAGTAATTAATTATAATAGGTTTGACCTGTATACACACACACATAATGTAGTTGTCATTGTAAAATTATTCAGCTTTTAAGTTATTAAATTTTTTATTTTTATACGAGCATTGACATATTATCATACATCTTTTACACCTTTTTCTCTTTCAATTAATCTTTTAAATGTTCAATTTTAAATATTCAAATTTTTTAAATATTTATTAATTAAACTTACTGACATGTTCAGAGGTATTTAATATATCTTTTATTTCTACTTTTTTAGCCTCATTATTATTTAAATTGGATGGATTATATTTTCCCAATATTGTGACAACAGTATTGCCTCGAATATGCAATTCAAAGGATACGTTCCCGTTATTATAGATAGCCATTTTAGGTACCCTTGATTGAAATCCGTCCAAAGGTACGATCTAATTATAAATAAAACGTGTTAACGTGTTGTCATTTTACACTTTCGAACAATAATGATAAATGTTAAGTAAATTTATAGAATAATTACATTCATCATTTTAAATGTATATGTATAATATTTTATAAATCAAGATAAAATTATATAATATATTATTAAAATTTTTAACATCTAATAAAATAATGATCTCTTTTTATTATTCATATCATTAGAGAAAAGACCTCTATTATGAGACAGGATCCTAATATGAGATATTTTAAGCTAAAAGACCTTATATAGACCCCATCTTTTGATCCCACCATGTAAAAAACCCGCCATCTCATATTAAGATCCTGTCTCATAATAGGGGTCTTTCCTCTATTCAAAAATATATCAAAAATATGTTCTAATATTTTTAAAAATTAAGAAAAAAATGGAATTTAATTGTAATAAATAATAATAATAAATGATAAATAAAAACTTATTTATAAATAAAAATATGAAACACTTACAAAATTCGATTTTATATCATGTTCTATACAATCAATTTCGTCGTTCCAAGTAACTATTTGAATCCTTTTTCCACAACCGTTGTTTAAGTAAAATTTAAAAAACTTAAATTGTTTATTATTACCTACATAACGGGGAGTCTCAATTCCGTCAATGAAACTTATTATTTCGCTGTAATAATTAAAAAGTAAGTTATTGTAATTATTATATTAATTAATGAAATAATATCTATATATATGTATTATAATATATATACTAAATATATATACTATATAAATTTATAAATTAATATTAAATTTGTTTTGAATTAATAAAAATATAAATTAGTAAATGTGTATTATATGTACATACATCGTTGAATCAAACATTTTTATAGCTTCAATATCTTCGTTGGATGTTAATACATCTATAACATTAAATTCTTCATCTATTTGTTGTCGTTCATTTTCATGATGTTCTAATAATATATAAAAATGCAATGCATGCAAGTTTATAACAGCAAATGTATTCATTTCTGTACAAAACACATGTATCATGTTTATCCTTTACAGAGAACAATGTAAATGTTATATAACACACGTGTTTTATTGCATTTATATTGTTAGATTATAGGAAATTACAACTAATATATAAATACTTGGTGTTTGCTGGATATACATGTATACATATAGATATAATATTCTTTTATTAATAGTTTTGCGAACGAACTCTTTATATGTATATCTCTTCTTGAAGTTTGCCTCGTGGCGTGATTTACCGCTGTATCGCTTGTTTTAACTTAACTTCATAGTAAAGATTCAATTTTTAAAACATTGAAAGACATTTTCGTAAATTTCGTAAATAAGAAAGAAGGAAGAGAAGAGGAAAGAAAGGTTAATAAGAAAATAAAAGGAAGAATTATATTTTGATTCATTTAATGTAAGTAATTTGTTTTTTTCTTATTACGGTATAAAATATGTATCTATATATGTGTGTATATATATATATATATATATATATATATATATATATATATATATATGATTTATGTGATATTAAAACATGGTTTGAAATAAATATGTTTGCAAAATATATTTTTAAATGTATTTTTAAATGTAAAGTAAATCTGCTGAAAATATTTCTTATATCTTTATTGTTTATACAGAATGTCAGAGAATAAAAATATTGATTCCGAGCCGGAATTAAATGATTACGACGATTCAGATTTAGATATGACAAAAGTTAATATTAATAAAAAAAATAATGACAAAATAAAAGAAAAAGATGCGATAAAGTTACTAACACCTAATGAAGACATTGACACAATAAAAATGTTTGATTCAACAGTGTAAGTAATCATCCATGTAACTTTTTATTTTATTTTAATAATAATTAAAAAATAAATTAGTACGATAAAGAATATTGAGGCTTTCGTGACTTAACCCGTTTATATTAAATATACACTTTAAGTTGATTTGTGTACGACGGCTTAACTCTGTCTCTTTATAATAATAGTATAAATATGAGTTTATTCAACAAATATAAATTAATAATAAATTAATTTATTATAATATAGATAATAATTTGTTATTTAATTGATATTATAGTGGAGTAATAGGATATATTGACGGCATATAGAAGCTCCTCGGTCTGTAGGTGATCAAAAACAATACAATTTTTTTAAATTTTATATCAATAACGGTAGTGGAAGAAGAATTCAAGTAGTTGCATGGAACGATGAGATAGAGCGTATTGAAGAACAGATAACAACTAATATTGTAAGTGTTCTTAATAATTTTCAAGATTAAAAATAAGTTTTTATTTATTAATTACTATTATATACTGAAATTAAATTCTAGCTGATGCTTTTTAAACAATTAAATAATAAAAAATTTTATAATTTATTACATTTCTTTTTCCAAAAAGTTAATTTAACATTAAAAAACAAAATATAAACTTAACAAAAACATGCAAACTTAACTTAACAGTTTACTTATAATTAGATTGTAGATTTAGACGGAGTACAAGCAAGAGAACCTAAAGTAGCAATGTATAATAATGGAAATGTTCCATTTGAATTACACGTTAGAGGCAATACTGTTTTAACAATATTGGGAAAGTATAAACCTTCTAATATGGTTAATGATAATCCTCAAGAAATTGAATTTAAAGATATTTTAAATACTTCTGAACGTGTCAGTAAGTTCTATTAATGAATATTTTAAAGATACAATTAAACTATATGTATAATATGTGTGTATATATATATATATATATATATATATATATATATAAATAAAGTACTTGTTATTAATTGTGCCATTGATCGTGTGATTATCAGTTTTAAAATGGTTTTGATACTTTTGTGTATTTATATACGTGTAAATATGCTTGTGTTAAACTTTCTTTAATCAATAATTCAAATATTTAATTGTTTTAATGTTTTCCAGTATTAAAGGGATTTCTAAAAAGCAATTTTGGCGCGGTATATAATAATAAACTGAATAAAAAAATTGGTTGTGGAGCTATCACGGATGGAAATTATAAAATTGAAATACACATTTTAAATTTTGATTTAGACAAATATTTACAAAAAAAATTTCAAAGAGGAGATAAAATACAAGTTGTTGGAAATGTACAAAATACAGGTATTATTATTATATAATAAGTCTGATTATCAGATTGTCTGATAAAACTACTAAAATGATTTTAATTTTTACAGCTGATCCTCCATATTTAATAGTAACATGTATTGAGGATATTAAAAAATTGGAAGGACGTATGTCTTTAGGACAATTGGTAAAGAGGATACAAACCCCTAAGAAAAGAAAACTGGATGATAATTTATTACAGCAGGTATAATTCTAAAAAATATTGATGTTTCTGTCTACTGGCTACTTATATCTTTACATAATTGTAATTGATTTAGTACATTTGTAAAATACCGAACACTTTGGCTTTAATAATCTCAAAATAGCCACAAAATTAACGTAACAATAACAATAATAACAATAAATAATAAATAATAAATAATAAATAATAAATAATAATAATAAATAATAACACTATATAATAATAAATAATAGATAATAATAAACAATAAATAATAAAAAATTTATAGAGGAAAAACCCCTATTATGAGACAGGATCTTAATATGAGATGGCGGGTTTTTTACATGATGGGATCAAAAGATGGGACCTATATAAGGTCTTTTAGCTTAAAATATCTCATATTAGGATCCTGTCTCATAATAGGGGTCTTTCCTCTATATTATTTTATTTTTCAGGGGCAGAACAAGGCTTCAACATCAAAATTTTTGAAAAAAAATTTGTAATTAATAAATTTATAATTTTTATTGTATTTATTAAGATGTTCAATGTTATTAAATTGTTATTCTTAAAAATAAATTAAAAATAAATTAATTAATTAAAAAGTTAAAAATTAATTGTTTATTAATTGTTTGCTAAACGTGCCTAAATAACTACGTTTGAGGAGCCTGTTATTAGTTATTTGCGTTCTATCCTTATTTAAAGCCTTGTATCCACAATACTAGAAATTGCTCCAAGATCTAGAACGGTAAAATAATTAATCCATCGTATTTAATTGGTCGAATTAGTTAAATATGCAATTGGTCATGTCTTTCTTCATAAAATATCTCGAAATTATTAACGCTAATAGCTTCTCCCTTGAATGTGCGTAAAGACCCGTATTCATAGGTCGGTATTCATAGTTAAATTTTATATTTAAGACCATCTTAAGTACTGAAGATAGTTCATATTTAACTCTTTCGTTGACGTAGCGATTACTTCGTGAGCAACTGTCATTGCAGCTGTTATTTAGACATTTTGTAACATTTTGTAACAATAATAATAATATTTACGTTGCAAAAAACCTTTGCGTGTGAATATAAGATACTGGTAAGTTTCAAGCTTACTTTTCTATAAAATACAATCTTATTTACATATGAAGGGGTTAAAGCCATAGTGGTGTAAGTCACTTTTTTTAACCTATCGAGTTAAGTTCATAGATGCAGTCTACACATGCAGATATGTTGAAAAAAGAAGAAAAAAAGTGGTCAAAAAAATTGACTTACACCACTATGACTTTAACCCCTCCATATATAGTATTTATACAAATATATATATATATATATTTATCTTCTCAATTTATATATGTATCCTAGACAACACCGTATCCAAAATCTGGATATAAGACGTTTTAAAGACATCATTAAGACGTCTAAGGCCGGTATTCGGAGTCGGATCTTATTTCAAGACCATCTTGAATAATGTCCTAAGACGCTAATATGACTCTGTGATTAGTTCATGATATCTTAGGATTGAACTTACAGGTATTTATTATTATATATATAGATATACATATTTGCATGCGTACGTGTAAGAAAGTATATATATATATATATATATATATATGTATACGTGCGTACATGTACATGTGCGTATGTATTCGCGCGTATACATAATAATAATAAACAGTAAAAATTTACGGCAAATGTGAGTCAAGTGCTGTACGTGATGTGCAAAATAAATAATTGATGCGATACTTCAAATATGTTGAACGAAATTCGGCTTTTCCTTTGAACCATCTTCAACTTTACAACTTACAAAGTACATACATGCGTGGACAGAGGAGTGTGTTCCACAGGAATCGGAGAGGGGGGGAAACAGACCTCGCTTTTTCGGCCCCCTATCCATATCCCTCCCTATACGGGATGGACCTTGCTTCAACTTACAAGTATGTGCTTTGTAAGTTGAAGCAAGTTTTCTTTCATGACTCCTGTGGAACACGCTCTTTTGTCCACGCATGTACTTCGTAAATTGTAAAGTGAGATCTGTCGCCTCCCCCAAACCTTGTGGAACACGCTCCTCTGTCCATGGATGTACTTTACACGTTGTAACGTGAGGTCTACCTCTTCCGACCCTTGTGGAACTTGTCCCTCTTTACATTCGCGCATATCAGCTCGTTTAAAACAACATCTCAGAAAGAGATCCTGCTATCTCGTAATCGGCAGTATTAAATTATTGTGACTATTAATAAAATTAAAGATGGCTTGAAAGAAGAGCCAAAACGTACAACATATTTAAAGCATTGCATCAATTATTTATTTTGCCCGCCACGTACCGTGCTTTACTCACATTTGCTGTTACATCTTTATTTTAACATTTTTAAGAGTTTAATTATATATATAAACAGTAAACACACACAATAAGTATAATTTTAATAATCTTATTATTTGTTTAATAAAAAATATTAATATGATAAAATTTCTTTGTTTCAGGTACTTGAAGTAGGAACTACACTAGGAACACTAGGAACAAAGCTTAATTTAAAAGATTTTTAGTTAATACTATTATTATCTATTAATACAATATAATTAATATTAATACAAATCTAATTATTTTAATTTAAATTAGTTATTTTTTATTATTAATACAAAATACTATTATTAACAAAAATAATTATATAGATATTATAATTATTGCATTTATAATTATTATATAGATAGTATTAACATAATTTTAATTTTTCTCATTTAAATTATTACACTTATTGAGTATTATTATATTAAATTAATTATTAGATATATAATTTAAAAAATTGTATGTTTTAATATTATAGTTTTTGTTTTAAACAAAAATATAAATTTTATGTATTTAAAAATATAATATTATTTAAATAATATCTTATATATATATGATAATGTAATACTATGTTATAAATATATATTAAAAGAATTATATTTGTGATTGATGATGAATTGATGATGATGATGATGATAATAATGATTATGATGACGACGATGATGATGATGATGATGATGATGATGATGATGATGATGATGATGATGATGATGATGATGATGATGATGATGATGATGATGATGATGATGACGACAATGATGATAATGATGATGTTGATAATAATGATTTAAACTTATATTTCAATTTAACATAAATATATTATATTACATAATAATAATATATCATATATTTTTGTATTAATAAAATTTGAATAAAAACAGTAAGTTTTAAAAACTGTATTTTAATAACTAATAATTGTAAATTATATTTATTTTTTAATTATGATTTAAACTTACATTTAAACTTAACATATATCATATTAAATAATAATAATATATCGTATATTTACAATTCAATTCAGGATAATAATATTTTTACTCAGGATAATAAATGACTTAAGAATATATATATTCTTATTACAGGTTATTCCAAAAGAAGTAACGTCCAAAGAGGAAAAGAAATAGAAAGACAGGAAAAAAAGAATATAACGCTGTTATATAACTAATTCTTTCCTTACGCATTTTTGTCTTAATGTTTTGTGTTCATTCTATTATATGCTTTTTTTAGAAAGGATAATTCTGTTTTTAAATGACTTCTTTATTTCTGTACATTTATAAGTTTATATTATAATTAATAATATTTGTATGATTATAATGACGATGACAATTACGATTACAGTGCAATATTAATAAAATATTAACATCGATAGTAATAGTAATTCATTTAATATTTGCATTTAAAATACGAATTTGAAGTTGGATTTAAGCGTACTTAACTCTAGCCTAATTTGACTTGATCTGACGTGACACAACTTAGAGATCAGGTTAGGGGAGTCTGATTAAACTACATTGTTCTACAATAAAAAAAATCTCATCGCTCGATCGAACTGTTTCCAAATTTAACTTTTGATTGTGTTTTTATTTATTTATTTCATTTTACTATTTTATCATTTCAACAAATATTACATTGTATTTTAGTCGGACCGTATAAGAATCATCCAGTTGATAATTGTGTTGTGCTTAATTATTGTTCTTTTAATTAATAATTTCATAGGTTATTGATTTATATATATATATATATATATATACATATATATTATATATATGTATTTTACTTTTTTCATATAATAATTATATCAGAGATCAAACTTATTGCGTTCTGCGAAACTTAGTAAGTTAAAATATTAATGTATTTATTTATTTAATAAATTGTATTTATTTAAACCAACATCTTTTGTTGTTTGTTTGAAAATTGGCCTTACATTTAACTACATCGTTTTTTTTATACTTCCAAAGTTTATATCTGTTACTATATATCAACATTTTTAATAAATATATATAGTATTCTATTCTTCTATATTTTTATAAAATGCCAAGACGTAGAATTCAACGTACTTCAGAAGAAGAAGAAGAATTTCAACAACGGCGTCATGAGAAAAGAAACGAGAATCAACGACGTCGTCGTCAAATTGAAAAAGAAATAAATACAATGAACACGAATAATTTTGGAAATCGTATAATAGAATTAAATAATGAAGTGGAGGAAGAATGCATTGCAGACTCTTCTAATAATAATTATGGTATAGAATTTAGAAGTCAAAATGTTGAAAGTTTTTTAAATATTATATCAAGAAAACAACGACGTGTAGAATATCAAGTCAATTACCGATCAAGGAAAAGGCAACAGCCTCTTATAAATATTAATAATACAACTGCATTAAAGAACGTTATTGAATATTATATAGGTTCTATGGATGTGTCTTGTGTTCATTGTAGAGCAAAACATTTTGCAGCTGAAAAAATATCTAATAAAGGAAATTCATTTCACGATTGTTGTAATCACGGTGCGGTGTATTTAGAACCATTGCCTCAATTTCCACAATTTCTTCGTAATTTATTTAATGGTAGTCATGCAAAATCAAATAATTTTTTCAAACATATCCGTAGCTACAACAGTTCATTTTCATTCGCATCATTTAACGCTAATTTGGTTAATTTTGAAAATAGAAGACCTGGTCCATATTGCTTCAAAATACATGGGCAGATTTATTATCAAATTAATACAGCATTGTATGCAGCTCAAAATGAAAACCCCACTTTTGGCCAGCTTTTTATTGTAGATTCTAATGAAGCAATAAATTATCGTCTCAATGAAAATTCAGATTTAGATTTTGAAATTATACAAAATCTTGAACATATAATGCGGGAATTAAATATATTTGCTCAATCTTATCAAATGATGGGTGAAGAATTAGAAAATCAACAACGATTAGAAATAGAATCTGGAGAATTATTACCAGAATTACAATTATTATTTACATTAAAACCAGGTATGGATCGACGCCGATATAATGCTCAAAGAACTAATGAAGTTGCTGCTGTTTTTCGTACAACTGCTGATGGAGAAATTCCAGAATCATATGTAACAATACGTAATAGAAATGATAAAACTTTAAAAAACGTTAGTACTATGGATCCAAATGTTGAACCATGGATATATCCATTATTTTATCCATATGGTACTCAAGGATGGCATTGTAATTTAACAAAATTAAATAGTAATAAACGAATAACTAGAAGCCAGTATATTAAATATCGCATGGCTATTCGTGATGAATTTAATGTCTTTTTATCAGGGCGTCGTCTATTTCAACAGTGGCTTGTAGACAGTTATGTAAAAATTGAAAAGGATAGAATAAATTATTGTAGAGATCATCAAAAAGAATTACGTACTGAAACATATCAAGGTTTAAAAGATTATTTACAAACTACAGCAAATAATTTAAATGGACGTATTGGAAAGATGATTATACTTCCATCTACATTTATTGGATCACCACGTAATATGTTACAAAATTATCAAGATTCAATGGCAATAGTTAGTAAATTTGGTAAACCAGATCTTTTTATTACAATGACTTGCAATCCAAAATGGCGTGAAATTGAAGAAAATCTTTTATCTGGCCAACAAGCTTCTGATAGACCTGATATTTGTGCTCGTGTTTTTAATATTAAAAAAGATTATTTAATTGATTTGATTGTTAAACAAAAATTTTTTGGAGAAGTAGCAGCCTTTGTATATGTTATTGAATTTCAAAAACGTGGTTTGCCACATGTCCACATGTTAATTACTTTAAAATACAATTCCAAAATAACAACTCCACAGATTGTTGACAAATTCATCTCTGCTGAAATTCCTGATCCATGTGAAAATCGTATTTTACATGACATAGTTATGAGACATATGATTCATGGACCTTGTGGCAATTGGTGTTTGGTAGATGGAAAATGTTCAAAACATTATCCTAAATCTTATCTTGAAGAAACCAGAATGGATGAAGATGCGTATCCTTATTATCGTCGACGAGATAATGGCAGAAGTTTTGAACGTCCTGGTGGATATATAGTTGATAATCGTTATGTAGTTCCATATTGTCCTATTTTATCGATTGTTTTTAATTGTCATATTAATGTTGAAGTAGTTTCAAGTATCAAATCGGTTAAATATCTGTATAAGTATATTTATAAAGGACATGATGTTGCTGCTATAACAATTGAACCAATAACAGAAAATATAATTATTGATCATGATGAGATACGTAATTTTATAGACACACGCTATGTTGGACCTGTAGAAGCCAGTTGGCGCATTCTTGAGAAAAAATTACAAGATAAAAGTCATACTATAGTACGTTTACCTGTCCATCTTTCTAATGAACAAAATATTACAATTGAAAATGGATCCGATGAAAATACAATAACTTCCGCTTTAGATCAAGTTACTATGTTAATAGATTATTTTGCGTTAAATTCTCGCGATGAAGAAGCAAAACAACATTTATATGTAGAAATTCCACGTTATTATACGTTTAAAAAAGAAAAATTTAATGGTAGAAATATATCACGTTGGAGCAAACGCAAAAGTCATTTTAATTGTATAGGACGAATGTATTCCGTTAGTCCAACACAAACTGAATTATACCATTTACGACTATTATTACTCACTGTAAAGGGAGCTACAAGTTTTGATAATTTAAGAACTGTAAATGGAGAAGTTTGTCAATCGTTTTCAGAAGCATGTTTGACTTTAGGTTTAATTGAAGATGATGATGAATGGAAACGAGCTATGAATGAAGCTATTGGATGGATGATGCCAAGACAACTTCGTAGATTATTTGTACGTATATTATTGCATTGTCAACCATTACATCCTGAAGAACTTTGGGGAAGTTTTAAAGTAGCAATGTCGGAAGATTTTATCCGACACTTTGGAATGTTACAAGGACAAAAGAAAGCATATGCGCAAATCAATACTATGCTTTGTGCTGAAGGTAAAAGTCTTGCCGATTTTCCACAAATGGAACAATTGATAGAAAATGATGAAGAGGATAATTATATGATTATTGAAGAAGTTATGGAAATTGGTATCAGACAATATGAACAGTTAAATGACAAGCAGAAAGAAATAGTAGATATAATATTAAATAGATTAGATAATAATCATCACAATAGTAATTGTTTTTATATCGATGGTCCAGGTGGTTCAGGTAAAACATTTACATATACAACTATTTATTACTTAGCCAAAATTCGTAATAAACATGTATGTACAATGGCTTTTACGGGTATTGCAGCGACGTTATTGCCAGCAGGAAAAACGGTTCATAAGACATTTGGATTGCCGGTTCCATCATTTGCTGATTCCTCTTCCAGCATTAAAATCTAATCAAAAGAAGCTCAATATTTGAAAAAAACAGATATTTTTATTTGGGATGAAGCGCCAATGGCACCGCGATATGCTCTAGAGATTATGGATCGAACGTTGCGTGATATTATGAATAACGACTTACCTTTTGGTGGAAAAATTATCGTATTAGGTGGTGATTTCAGGCAACTTCTTCCTATTAAGATACATGGTACTCGATGTGAAATTGTGAATCTTTCTATCAAGTTTAGTTCTACTTGGAAACATTTTATAAGTTTTTCTTTAACGGAAAATATGCGAGTTCTTCCAGAGGAAACTGAATTTGCAAAATTTTTATTGGATATGGGAGATGGCATATTAAATGATGCTAACGATAATATACAACTTCCAGATTGTTGCATTGCACCCATTAATGCTGATATTGTAGAAGATATATATGGTGATCTAATACGAAATTAAAATTTTAATAATATGGCTAAGTGTGCGATACTTTCTGCAAGAAATGCTGATGTAGATGAAATTAATAAACGAGTTGTCGAATTATTAGATATATCTGAAGAACGAATTTATACAAGTACAGATAGTACTGAAAATTGTGATGATAACGGTGACATTGGTGAAGTTTTATTGCCAGAATATTTAAATACTTTGTCTCCGTCAACTCTTCCTCCTTACGAATTGCGTTTAAAACCGAATTGTGTCATTATGTTGATTAGAAATCTTAGTATTAATGAAGGTCTTTGCAACGGCACTAGATTAATGATTATAGAACTTGCGGATCATTTATTGAAATGCGAAATTTTAACAGGTGATAAAGTAGGAGATATCGTTTTCTTAAATCGTATTACTTTATATTGCGAAAATGTATATCCTTTCACTTTTAAAAGAAGACAGTTTCCGATAAAATTAGCTTTTGCTATGACAATTAACAAGTCACAAGGTCAAACATTTGACAGAGTAGGAATAGATCTTCGCAAAGACGTTTTTAATCATGGGCAACTTTATGTTGCCTTTTCACGAGTTAGATCTTGGGAAGCATTAAAAATTTATCTTGGCAGTCAGCGGAATAATAAACAAGTTAAAAACTATGTATATAAAGAAATATATGTATGATTTCTCTTCCTTTAAATTTTAATATGAGGATAGTTTTTTGACATATATATAATTATATAGGATGTGTGCGTATATATTATTAAAAACTGTGTTAAAGAATAAATGGCGCTTGATATATATTAATATATAAATAAATAAATATATATATATGTATATATATATATAGTAAAAAGCTAAATGGCGCGCGCGCAGCGCGCGCTTGTGATGTTCTAGTAATAATAAATAATAAACAATAATAAATAATAATAAATAAATGGTATAATAAATAAATAATTTGGTTCGGCAATAAATAATAAATAATAAATTAAATTTATATAAATAATTTATAAATAAAATATATAAATAAAAACAATATTAAATAATTATTACTCTTTTTAAACTGAATTTGTTTCTTAAGATGATTTTTGAAAAATTATATATTTGCGCTGATTATGACATATGTAGACTATATATAACACTTACATCAAATTAAGAAGTAGCCGACCACGTAAGGCAGTTGACTCACGATCCAGAGGTCCCGAGTTCGATCCCACCAAGGTAAGTGTTTTTTTCAAATACGAGAAAATATTTATAATCATAGACTGCATCTTAAGAAACAAATTTAGTTATAAAATAGTAATAAAATTTCAAAAAAAAAAAATTTTTTTATGCCAGGTGAATATCATATAATACCGCTGCCATGTTAGCGCCATGCCAGCGCCATGCCAGCACCCACGTCAGATCTGTGGCGCTAGCGGGCAAAACGTGACGTTTCGCGGATGGCGCTTACCAGCGTGCCATGCCAGCTCCTGAAATGGCAGTGTGGCACGCTGGTCAGTGCCATGCAGGCGCCCAGTCAAAATTTCTACCAGGGATTCTATCCGTACTTATAAGAAAAAGCTCGTACCTTCTTCAACAATCTCGCCAACAAATACCTTAGCAATTCACGACATAGCTATGACAACGTTCTGAGACACGAAACAGCCTGTTATGGTTTGCATAATCTGTGAAACATATTTAGTATAATACTTCTTTAATGGAACGGCTATTTCTTTTGTAAATAACGACTAAAAATAAGGTGCGTACCCTCTTTATAGCTGCTTTTGGAAATGCAAATCGTCTGTACATCTTGTATCTGTCTAATTGATCTTCAGTGAAGTTGGATATTAGTACTCTGTAAAAGAAAAGTCCTCAAAAATATATTCTCAATAGTCAAACAATAAACTTGTTATACGTGCACGTAAACTTGTAAGACGTCAAATACGTACTGCATCTTTTCTTTCTCCTCCTCTTCTATCTCCCTTCTGCTCTTCTCCTTACTCTTCCGCCTTTCTTTCGTACTGATTGGGTTGGCGCGAGGTATCATAATATATCATTACTGACTATATCCTCTGCAGTCTGTTTGTTTTCCTTACGGTCAAATTAATGCTTCACAATCTCTATTGCCTCCACAATCCGGTAAATAGAATTAGATCCTGTATTTTCAGTCTCTTCAGTATCCGACTGCGATTGAGAGCTCATTGCATCCAACAGCTCCGCCTAAGTAATACAGATAATAATTAGTTAAGGTAGCTACTGCGTTGCAGTGAGTCAAAATAGAGTCTTAAAAAAATTTTTTTATTAATGTATTAAAAAATGTATATTTGGTATCACCTTGTTCAGTGCAATTTCTAGTTTCCAGAAACGTATAATAACACCATGTAATTAATCCCAGATACAGGTAATTAATTAAAAACGAAGTGTCTTACACACGGGTACCAATTTCACATTTGTCAAAACGACTGTAATAAAAAATCTAAAAAATTGGTGTAATATAGGCATAAGTTTCTCAACTATCATAATAATGATAAGAAATGACTTTCTGGAAGTTTTGCGTCATTAATTCTGATTATTTTGACATTGGCGTCGAAAGTGAGGTTAGCTGCGGTCCGCGCTACTGTCAAGTTTTGATGGCCGACTAACTTCTCCCTTCTCTGTTAGCTACATTTTGTTTGCTTTAATATTGAATATCTTTTTATTGCAATGGTAAACTAACGTTTTTTTTCTTTTAAATCATTCGTAATAGTTTAATTGATAAGATTTTCTGTTTTCCAAATTTCAATCTTTTTTTAAAATACTTGTAAAATCTCGTTAATTACGATTTTGCACGTCGTTCACATATAACTTAATGTAAAACTGACTAACTTTGAATGCTTATATTTCCGTAATTACGTGGTAAAAAATCGTGAATTAATTCCTGATCACGTATAATGCCCTATAGACTAACATAGTTTAATGCCAATCAAAAATCTTTGTTTTCCTTATGCAGTAGCTACCTTAACTCTCTTAAAAAATAAGTTATAAAATTTAATTTAATGTTTAATGTTTTTTCTACTAACAGTAAAAATGGAAAAGTTACAAATTTTAAGTAACATCAAAGGAAAGGAAGACGTAAAAAGAAAAAAGATAAGAGAGATAAGTGATTTCGAAGTACAACAGATAGTATAAGTGAATAAAAGAAAGAAGGAGGACATGTAAAATGTATATATATGAAATAAAGAGAGAGCATTTTTATCTTTTTTTAACTCTTAAAACTGGAAAAGAATTGAACCGATAATAATAACTTACGATAATTCCTTCGAGTGTAAACGGGATTGATCTCTTCGGCATCAGCTCCATGCCGTCAATATATAATATATCAGCTGTGTAACATATTATGTACGCGCGGCAGAAACACCTCCTGTGAACAGGCTCCTTGATCTTCTCGGTATCAGCTCTCTGCTGTCAATACATATAACATATATATATATATATATATATATATATATATATATATATATATACCTCTACAAAGTAAAAATGTATTAATTTACGTTCTTTTGCAAACAGTTTTTCTTTTCTTTTTGATTATTACTTTGAATTCTCGTTTAAATTAAGCTTTGATTTGTTGGATCAAATCTCTTATCGTCGCGTCATGTGCCATGAACATCACACTGAACGCTTGCTGATCCTTGCAGGTTTTGGATAATGCCACGAGATCGTGGTACCCGTGGATCCCGATGGACCAGCACGGCTTTCGTCAGTTTCTTTTTCTTTCACTATTCTTTGATATTCCTCCAGCTTTTGCCTTTCCTCTTGTTGTTGATCGCGCTGTGCTTGCAATTGCTGCTCGTGTCGCTTCTTGATTTTTTAGCCTGTAGAAACGCCACTTTCTTCTCATTCAGGCGTACACGTTCACGTGCCATCAACGAGCGCGAGTTAGCCATTTGCTTTTGGATAGCGCGATCATTCTCCTTCATATGCTCAAAATGACGATCTATTACTTTCTGCAATACATTTAAAGAAATAACGATAGAAAGTGGCCCTAGTTAATGTAACTGTTGTGTTAATTACATATTTAATATCATCTTCAATAAATTTCACTAGAATTATATATTCGTCTCATCTCTGCAAAATCTATTCAATTGATTTTACAATCTACGCTAATAACTTAACCGAAATTACACTTATATCAAATTTATTACTTGAACTCACATTTTCATGTTCATTCAATAACAAGATTAAGTGAAAACTACATGTGTTAAATTAAAAACTAAATAATGTTAATATATTTTTTAATAGCTATATTTATTAAGGCGGATCACACTTGAGCACGCTCGGCCCGAGCCAAGCCAAAACGCGAACCGAACCGAATGAGCACGCGTATGCTTTAGTGTGGACGGCATCTGAACGAACTCGCACGATACATGCTCAAGGATCTATTCGGAAGTATTCGGAAGTGATCCAGACGTTCGGCAGGTAGTAAACATGGCGGACGAAGATTTGGAAGATGCATTTGTCAGTTTCGCTCTTCTAATGATTTTATTGAAACGGAAAAAAAACGAAATAATAGAAGGCGCTGGTGGACTTCCGTTTCCGGTGCGTTAGAGTGCGACACGTGGTGACAGGGCAGAGTTTTTCGGCTGTGTGTGAGAGCGTTAGAGGGTGTTGGTGAGAGTGGGAGAGTGAGAGGGAGAGAGTGGAGGAGCGAAAGTGTGTATGGTAGTGGAGGGAAGGTACGAACGGGAAGGATAAGGGAGAGAAAGGGCTCGGAGAGCGTACGTGAGAGAGCAGGTTGGGCAGGGAGCACGCGAAGTGGTAAGAGAGGAGAGCGTGCGCGTGAGCGGGTCGGGCAGGGAGCGCGCGAAGAGTCAAGAGGGGAGAGCGCTGAGCGGTGAGCGGCCGCGGGTGAGGAGAGCGTGAGTGTAGGTGGCGTGCAGGTAGCGAGAGGGCAGGGCCGAGAATTGCACAGCGCGGGAAAGGAATCGGCGTAGGGAGAATGATCGGAAGGATGGGATACGATGAGAAAGGAGAAGGGGGGGCGGGGGACCAGAGGGCGAGAAGTGGGAGTGTCAGCAGTGTCGGGAGCAATGGGGAGGCAAAGAGGAAAAGGGAAAATGTGGAAATGCAGGGGTCAGGAGACGAGAAAGATGGTAGGGAATTTAAGAGGCCCACCGAGGCGATGGGTTGGGGGGAGAAGGAGAGGAGGGAGTGGAGGGAGGAGATGAGGAGATGGAGGGAGGAAATGAAGGAGATGATGAATGATTTGAAGGAGGTGAAAGGGTGGAGGGAGGAGATGAGACAGATGATGGAAGAGATGCTGGAAGGCGTTAAAGAACAGGGGAGGTGGATGAGGAGGGAGGTGGAGGAGCTGAGAAGAGAGGGGGCAGAGAGAGAGAGGAGAAATGGAAGGAAGAGAAGGAGAAGCTGGTGAGATCCATAAAAGGGCTGGAAAGGAAGGTGGAGGAGCAGGAAAGGGACAAAAAGGAGGGAGGAAATAGGGTGGGGTACCCGGGGGGGGAGAAGGAGACAAAATAAGAGAGCTAGAGAGAAGGATGGAAAGGAAGGAACGGGAGGAGAGGAGAAAGAATGTAATAATCAGAGGGTTAGGGGTTAAAGAGGGAAAGAGGAGGGAGGCGGTGGAGGAGATGCTAAAGGGCATAGGAGTGAGAGGTGACATTGAAGAGATTAAGAGAGTGGCCGGAGATAGAGAGAAGGATAGAGAGATGGTAATGGTAAGAATGAGGAATGAGGAGCAAAGAGATGAAATCATGAGAAGAAAGAGAGAGCTGAAGGGAAGGAGAGAGAGGATTCAGGAAGACTGGACATGGAAAGAGAGAAGAATGAGGTGGAAGCTGGAGGAAATCGCAAGAGTGGAGGAGAGAAAAGGAAGGAGGGTGAGGATAGGATACGGAAGGCTGTGGATAGATGAGCAATACTGGAAATGGGATGAGGAGGAGGAGGTTTTAAGGAATGGGAGGGGGGAACAAAGAAGAGAAGAAGAGGGGGGAGAGAAAAGAGAGGGAACAGAATAGCCCCATTACTGGACCAGAGGCTCATCGGGAGGACCAGCCGAGGAGGACGAGTATGCCGCTAACAAGCCGAGGAGTAAGGGTAAGAAGGAGAAGAGGAAGGAAGGAGGGGAGAAAAGAGGGGGAAAAGGGGAGAGGGAGGGAAGAAGGGAATGGAATGTCGCTTTCTGGAACGTAGCCGGGATGGAGAACAAAGACAGTGAGTTTTGGATAGGGCTGAAGGAATGGGACGTGATGGTGCTGTTGGAAACATGGCTGGATGATAAAGGGTGGAAAAGAGTTAAGGAGAGGCTGCCGGGAGGGTATGAATGGGGAATGCAGGCGGCGAAGAAAGAGAATAAGAGGGGAAGAGCGATGGGAGGAATGGTCATGGGTATAAGGAAGGAGCTGGCGGAGAAGGGGGAAAGGATTGTGGAAGCAGGAGAGGGGATTATGACAGGCAAGGTGAGAGTGGGGGAGGGGAGGTGGAGGATAGTGGGAGTCTACGCTGGAGAAGGCATGGAGAGGACCTTGAGAGGGCTGGAGAGGTGGGTAGAGGACAAAGAGGTGGGAGTTAGAGTGCTGATAGGAGGGGACTTCAACGCAAGAACAGGGGAGGAAGGAGGTGAGTTGGAAGGGGTGGAAGGAGAGGAAGGGAGAGGGGGACAAGGAGAGAGGCGATCAAAGGACCGGACTATTAATAGGGAGGGCAGGATGATGCTGGACTTTCTGGGGGAAAGAGGATGGTGTATCTTCAATGGGAACACGAGAGGAGACGAAGAGGGAGAGTTTACATATATCGGGGGAAGGGGGAGCACAGTGATTGATTATATAATTGGGGAGGGAGAAACAAAGGACAGAGTAGAAAAGATGAGGATAGGGGACAAGGTGGATTCTGACCACCAGCCGGTGGAAGTATGGCTGAAAGGAGAGTGGAGAAGCGGGAAAGGGCACCAAGGTGGAGAAAGAGTATGGAGGGGGGTGTGGAACGAAGAAGGGAAAGAAATGTTCAAGCAGAAGCTGGGGAGGGTGGAGCTGGGGGAGAGGGGGACAGAAGAGGAATGGGAGGAGGTGGAGGGAAGGGTGAAGGGAGCATTGAAAGAGACAGAGGAGGAATTGAATAAGAAGGAAAAGAGGAAAATAGGCTGGTGGGACATAGAGTGCCTGGAGAAAAAGAGGGAGGCAAGAGGGGAGTTAAGGAGGTGGAGAAGAAGGGGTGGAAGGGCAGAAGAGTACAAAAGAACAAAGCAAGAGTTCAGAGAGTTGTGCAAGAGGAAAAAGAAGGAGGAGAACGAGAGGTGGGAAAAAAGGGCGGCAGAAGTGAGCAGAGAAAGTGAAGTGTGGGAGATAGTCAATAGGGAGAGGAGGAAGAGGAGGAAAGTGGTGGAGGGGATAGAGATGGCGGAGTGGAAGGAACATTTTATGAGGCTGCTCGGGGGAGTGAAAAACAGGGTTGTCAAAGGAGGAAGGGAAATGAGGCGGGAGGGTGAGGGAGACGAGGAGGAAATAAGTAAGGGAGAAGTGAGAAGGGCACTAAAGAAATTGAAACAGGGGAAGGCGGCAGGAGGGGATGGTATCCCGAGTGAGGTGTGGAAGCACGGGGGGGAAGAGCTGGAGGATTGGGTGAGAGGGTTTTGCAATAAAGTTTGGAGGGGAGAGGGGTGGCCGGAGAGCTGGAAGGAGGGAGTGATCGTGCCCATAGCGAAGAAGGGAGAGGGGGAAAGGGTGGAAGACTATAGAGGGGTCACCCTGTTATCCACCCTATACAAGATATACGTGGCGGTGTTAGCGGAAAGGCTGAGGGAGGAAGTGGAGGATAAGGGGATCATTCCGCCGAGTCAAACGGGATTCAGGAAGAGGATGGGGACGGTGGACAATATCTATGTGCTTAATTATCTAGTGAACAAACAACTAGAGAAGAAAGGAGGAAAGGTGGTGGCGATGTTTGTGGACCTAAAGGCGGCCTTTGACTCGGTGGATAGGGAGGTGCTGATTGGGGCGTTGAGGAAAAGGGGGGTTAGGGAGGGTCTGGTAGAGAGGATAGAGGAAGTGTTGAGGGAGACGAGAAGTAGGGTTAGAGTGGGAAAGGAACTGGGAGAGAGCTTCTGGACAGCAAGAGGGGTAAGACAAGGGTGCCCGCTGAGCCCATTATTGTTTATCATATTGCTGGCGGACTTGGAGGAGGAGATGAAGAAGGTTAAGTGGGGCGGAATCAAGTTGGGAGAAGGAAGGGTGTATGATTTAGAGTATGCGGATGACATGGTGCTATTGGCGGAGGGGGAAGATGAAATGAGAAGCATGATAGAGAGGTTGGAGAGATATCTGGATAAGAAGAGGCTGGAGCTTAATGCGGAGAAAACCAAGATTATGAGGTTTAGAAAAGGTGGAGGAAGGATGGTGAAAAGAGACTGGTGGTGAAAAGGAAGAAAAGTGGAGGAGGTGAAAGAGTTCCGATACCTGGGATATACGTTGCAAAAAAATGGAGGGCAAGAGGCACACGTAAAGGAAAGGGTCAAGAAGGCGGCGGCGGTCATGGGGCAAGTCTGGGGGATAGGGAAGAGGAGATTCGGGAAGGATTGGGGGAGAAGGCTTTGGCTATTTGACAAGCTGGTGTGGACGGTAATGGGGTATGGGGTGGAAATATGGGGATGGGAAGAAAGGGAGGGGATGGAGAGACTGGAGGAAAGATACCTGAGATGGGTGTTGGGAGTAGACAGGAGGACGCCGGGGTACCTGGTGAGAGAGGAGCTGCAGAGAGAAAAACTGAGAGGCAGGGCAGGCAGAAGGACATGGGGGTTCGGAAGGAGGCTGGAGGAGGGTGGAGGAAGTGAGCTGGCGAGATTGTGCTGGGAGGAAGTGAAGGAGAGATCAAGGAGAAGAGGGAGGCTCTCGGATTGGGAAGAGGGCAGGAAGAAGTATCTGAGCGACAGAGGCTTGTGGGAGGAGGGAGAGGGGGAGAGAAAGGAAGGGGAAGAGACAAGACTGGAGGAGATGATGAAGTGGGAAAGAGAGGTACAAAGAGCGGAGAGATGGGAGAGAATAAAGGAGTCCAGATACAATAAATGGTACAAGGAGGTGAAAGAGGAGGGGATACCGGAATATCTAAAGAAAGGGTGGGGGGAAAGCAGGTGGAACAGAGTGGCAAGATTTAGAATGGGAAACGAAATGAAGGAGGGAAGGTACTGGGAGGTGGAGGAGAAAAGGATATGCAGACTGTGCGAGGGGGAGGAGGAGACGTGGGAACATGCGTGGGAACGTTGTAGGGAGTGGGACGAGGGAGGGGGGAGTTGGCAGGAGGCAAGGAGATGGGTGCTGGGAGAGAGAGGGGAGGGAGAATGGTGGATGAGGGAGATTGAGAAAGACAGAAACAGGAGGGAGTACATGGAAGGGCTGGAGGGGGAGGGGTGTGATTGAATGAGAGGTGAAGGAGAGTGAGAGAGAGAATGTGTGATAAGCCGATAAAAGGAAATAGGAGCGGGTTGATTTGAAATTCGGAAGCAAGAGGAAACGGAAGTCCCTATTGCGGAGAGGGTGTGCGCGAGCGGCGGGCGTGGATGTGGGCGGACGCAGAAGCTGAAGCTCACATCCACACCATTAGGTTAAGTAGTATAAGTTAAGTGAGAATAAATAGGCTAAGAGATTGATGTAGAGAGTTTGTAAAAGGTTTGGGAACGTTCCTTGACAAAAACGCCTTTCGAACCCTACGGGGATATGAAATAAAGTCATACATACATACATACATAGAAGGCGCTGGTGGTTTTCACAACTATATGTATGACATACGACGAAAACCGAGACCCGGTAATGGTACCTATAGTTTCCTGAACGCGGCCATTCGCTCTGGCTCGTCCACACACATTCATACGAATGGCGAATGTTCGGATCTGATCCACGACTCGCGGCTCGGTCTGAGCGCGTTCGGCGAACGGTTTGGGCCTGTTCGGCGCGGCTCGGATCACCGTCCACACCCGTGCGTTCGTTCGTATTCGGCTTGCTTCGGATCCGAGCGTGCTCAAGTGCCCTGGCGGAAAAAATTTCTATGAATAACTACAAAATTTGACTAAAAATAGAAATTTGTATATTTCTGTTGAAATATTTAATTTTTTGTAGAAATAATTATTTTTTTGTAGAAATATCTACGAAATAGTACCATAAATTACAATGCTCTCAAATCAAGAAATTATTGCAAGTAATATTTCATGAAAAACTGCAATTTAATAAAAAATAGTACATAGATCTACAAATTTTAAAAATTTAAGAAGAAACAAAATCTTAAAAAATTAAAATATCTGTTTACTTGTAGAATACTACAATGATTTATAAATGACTACAGAAATCTACCATAATTTACGTATCGTAAAACTTTGCAATTTAGAATCTAATTCAGTTTTTAGTTTCTCATAAAATATAACTACAATTTTGTACGAATAGTAACAAATACCAATTTGTTTGTACAACTCAAAAATGTATTACAATTATGGCTAATTAAAATTTGTATTTTTTAGTTAAATGTTACTAGTTTTTACACAAATCTTTCAAAATTTATCTATTATTAATAACTCCTTAATTTGCAGAAGTCAAAATACTTATGTTTTTATTTTCGTATAATTTGCTGTAAGACCCAATAGAAAAATACACAAATGTACAATTTTTTACCTTATTAAATTTCTGACTCGTGAATGATTGTAATTTCGCATATAATACTACAAGGTCCTCTAAAAAACGACAAAATTCTTAGCTTTTTACGAATCGTGAATTCATGAAAATCTACATGTATTCGCTTTTTTAGATTTTTATAAGATACTACAATTTTCCATGGAAAGGTGAAAAGTTTGGTTGAAGGTCTGTTAATTTCCATGTAAACTTGTAATATCTTATAAACATCTACAAAAAGCAAATTTATGTAGATTTTCATGAATTCACGAGCTGTAAAAGACTTAAGGATTTTGTCATTTTCTGTAAGATCTTGTAGTATTGTATATATGCAAAATTACAATCATTCACGAATCAGAAATATATAAAGGTAAAAAATTGTACATTTATGTATTTTTCTATTGGACTTTACAACAGACTACACGAAAATAAAAACATAAGTATTTTGACTTCTGCGAATTAAGAAGTTATTAATATAATAGATAAATTTTGGACGATTTGTGTAAAAACTTGTAACATTTAACTAAAAATTACAAATTTTAATTAGCCATAATTGTAATAAATCTTTAGCTGTACAAACAAATCGGTATTTGTTACTATTTGTATAAAATTGTAGTATTTTATGAGAAACTAAAAACTGGATTAGATTCTAATTTGCATAGTTTTACGATATGTAAATTGTGGCAGATTTCTATAGTCATTTATAAATAATTGTAGTATTCTACAAGTAAGCAGATATTTTAATTTTTTAAGATTTTATTGATTCCCAAATTTTTAATAGTAGTTAATAGTAGTAGTTTGACGTAGTTTTGTCCCGTAATTTATAGATCAAGTTGTAGCAATATAACTCTAAAAATTTTGTCTAAAATTAAGAGACTATGGCCGTTATTCATAGTTGGATGTTATTTCAAGACAGTCTTAAGTTATATCTTAAGACGCTAATACGGCTATGCAATTGGTTTATGACATTTTAAAATTGAACATGACTATCTGCATACTATATAGTGATAGTCTCTTAATTTTAGACAACATTTTTAGAGTTTTGAACACAAGTAACTTAGAAAGAAGCAACTTGATGCCAAAACAATTTGATTGAAATCGGCTGATTTTCGATGGACGCGTTAGCGACCATATGTTCCTTAACAAAAAATGATCCCTTTTGTGTGACCTATCATTCCTCAAAGTTTGTCGGTGAGGTCCTGCCTTGTATAATAAACCGACTTTATTAAGAACTAACACCTTCCGTACGTCTGCAAACAATAAGTGTAACATATATAGACAATAGGAAACGCCTTCATCAATCAATGTTGTAGCACAGTGCGGAAGGTGACTGACTCAAGAGCCAGGGGTTTCAGCTCGGGTTTTAGGTTCAAATCCAGCGGTGGTAAGCAAATTTTCTAAGTACAATATAAATATATTTAATTAAGCTTGCACGTAATCAAGATTTTTAGCAATAAAATAATGTTTAACGAGAGAAGTAAATTTTATTTTTTATTTTGTTCATAGTACATCCAAAAAGTTGTAGTTATTCATAAAAATTTGTAAAATTATTTCCACCAGGGTAGTACTTCCTTGTAGTCTACTGTACTCAAATAGACATAGAAATGTGTAGAATATCAGTATTAGTTGTAGTTTGACGTAGTTTCACCGACAAATTTATAGATCAAGATCCAATAAAAAAAATACATAAATTTACAAAAGTGTTCCAATTCTAGCATTTTTATGTAGAATTCTGTAGCACTTCTCAAATTTATGTAGATTTTAATAGATTCTGGCAATTATATTTTATAGTTTTTTGTAGCACACTTTTATTTTTTTTTTAATTTTGTAGAAATATTTCCGCCAGGGTGTGGATCCGCCTGTATATGTATATATACACACAGGACGTCTGGTAATTATTGTGTCATCTGTCATACGTAGGTAGAGCAAGTTAAACTGAATAGAACAGTTCTTTACTGTTTTGCGAGTTTCTTAGTAATCAGTGAATAATTAATTAATTAATAAAGATATGAAAAGACAGACCAACGTCATACGACGGTTGCTGGTTGCTACACGAGCGGTAAGGCTTTGGGAGGAGCATGCGTCTATCAACAACAAATAATGCGTAACACTGGACTCTCTTATCACTGAATCACGTGAACGTACGCTTATTCGCAAATCTTTATTAATTAATATCTTGTTAATTATTATTGGACTTGCAAAACAAGTACAAGATTTTTCCATTCAGTTTAATCCACTTTACCTGCTCACTAAGTGGCACGGTAACCAGACATTCTGTATTGTTACGTCAAGCTCCGAAATTTGTAGAATATTTTAGAAGGATAGCAAAAGGACAAGGCTAAAGAGGAGAGGAGATAGGAAGACGTAACAAGATCTTATCATATCTCGGATGCACGCTGGAAAAGACGCGTGTCTCGAGACGAATGCACGTAGCGGGAAACTCCAGTCATGGGTCAACGTCCAGAAGGGACGCTATAACGCCAACTGAGAGTTTCGTGCACTCGTGGTCCTGTTTTCGGTCAAGGATATTATCCCTCTTACCGGGGATCGGACCTTGTGCGATTATTGAGAGAGCGAGGGTGCTGAGGACGAGGTCTTATTCTAAGAAATGACTGGTATTCATTTTACAATTAATATAAGTTTATTTAAAAATCATTTAAATGGTTATTAACAAAGAAAAGATCTAGTAGAGTTTAAGCGGAATATAATTACAACAGAAAAATGGTAAATCATACACATGTGTGCGAGTGTGAGATATATATATATATATATATATATATATATGTATAAAAACTTATTGCTTAAGATTACATTACATTAACGGAGTTGGTTATCTAATCTACGGAAATTGACTCATATATGATTTCCACGCTGGAACAGGAGAGCGCGGGGGAAGGTGACCGGTCGTCGAGAATCTCGATGGTCGATGTGGAGGATGCGGGGGAGGGAGATCTATAGCACGACCGATCTGGATATTCAAATGGAGTGGAAGAATAACAGTCCAAGAAAAGGCTGCGGGGGGAATCCTCAAGTTCCTCGGTAGGAACCGGGGAATAGGAGGGTTCTAGAAAAGCCCTGGCGAAAATAAAGCGTTTGAAAAGCAGAAATTGCAACGCTTGAGCGTTTGAAAACGTCTTTCAAACGCTCAAACGTTGCAATTTCTGCTTTTCAAACGCTTATAAACTTCCTATTTTCGCCAGGGAGGGGATGATTCAGGAGTATCAGGGAACACCCGATACGAAAGGGAACAGCGGGTAGGTGAGGGAGATGGTGAAGGGGGAAAAGTGGGGATACGGTGGCCGATATGCGGAGAACGTTCGCGTTTGAGAAAAGAGGCAAGGAGTTGTCGCTCCGCTTCGCGGCCGCGCCTATTCCGGTTTATCCAACCGCGGATAACTATCCCCGGGAATTTCCGGCGGTCCACGTGCGAGTACACTAAAATTATCTATACTTAAAAAGGACCGAAATAGGGGGGGGGGTTTCAAGTATATATATATATATATATACTTGAAAGAAGAAGGGGGTAACAGATATTTGGAACTTACTATTGATGCTGTCGGTGATTACAGGATGTAACGGGTTTCCGGTGAAACTGAATCGAGAATTCTTCTGGACCCTTGGTTCAGTAGTGGGATCCGATGATATTGACCCGCACAGAATTTATAACAATGATAAAGTTGACAACGGGGTTTGAGACCAGAAATGATTGTACTAAGAATCTCGTAAGGGCGGACCCTGCTGTTCAGAGTTTCAGAATAGCGAGTGCTGCTGGTGTTCCGTTGTCGCGATTTATATATGATTTTTAGGGATCGGTTATCAGGGGATATATCTCAACCTTTCGATGGTTGACTTGTCTTTCGATGATGACTTTTGTTAGTCATCGATTGAAAAACATGTTTTTCTCACGAATCGAGACGCTAGATTTCCAAACTTCGGTTGTCTCGTCCTTATCTGTTCCGTCTAGCGTGAAGTGTTTTTCCCGAATTTTCGGCGGCGCGGGTTTAACAATTTTTCATGGATCGAGACGGTAGATTTCGGGATCTCCATCGTCTCGTTCTTATCTGTTATTGTCTGGCGTCAAGTGCAATGTTTTTCATGAATTTTCCCGGGAATGACGGCCTGACCGGCTGTCGACCGGCCGTTGACCGGCGCCGCAGGCTTCACAATTAATATACGTATTGTTTGATTTTGCTGTTGGAAACAATGGTGATTCATTATTATCGGTAACCTGCCCGCCGATCGACAAATATTATTCGGTCTTCGTCATCCCAAAAACAATTCTGTTGGAAAAACATCTTACGAAAGATTTTTATGAAAGAATGAAATCGCGAAGTCCACAGGACGTAACAGTATATATAAATAACTTTATGATTAATAACTTACGATAAAACAGAACTCCTCGGCATCAGCTCCCTGCCGTCAATATAATAAAATCGCATCACGGTCGGTCTCGTTCCGACGACACTACTGTTCTCTTGACGATATAGGTTAAGTGAGCTGAACTGACTGTGACGTGACGCACTATACTGCATTGCGCGCAGTACACACACGTATTATGAACGCACTTTATCTGCACTGCCCGAAAGCGCCGCCAGTGGCGAAAAAGTGAAAGGGACATTTTCTCTGATCACGTGATATATAAGTCGTCTACAGACGATTCCGAGTCTCGACATCGAACTCGCGTAAACTCATGTTCGACCGTTGGACGCCGTGCCGCCGTGAACGGTGAGATCCCGACGACGGGCAAAGGCGCCGTACGGCAAACCGGGCTCGTGCGACGACCGGGTTTGCGCGCGAGCGCGCAAACCGGCCGCCTAGTAGTGCGTCACATTGTTTTGAGCCTTTCGACTCACGAGACTCCTAGAGATATCATTGCCGACCTTCGACTAGAGAGGATACGGCCTTAGAGGCGTTCAGGCATAATCCCACGGATGGTAGCTTCGCACCACCGGCCGCTCGACCGAGTGCGTGAACCAAATGTCCGAACCTGCGGTTCCTCTCGTACTGAGCAGGATTACTATCGCAATGACCGGTCATCAGTAGGGTAAAACTAACCTGTCTCACGACGGTCTAATATGTCATATCGTAAAAGCGTCGACGTAGACGTATCTTAAAAAAAAAATTTTACATTTGGACTTTGCGTCGCAATATCTCCGCTCGTAGGGCACGTAGCGGAATATTATAAGAGAAACCCCCCCCTAATTGGACCCCAAGCTATCGATCAAGTCTACTTAGAACTTGATCCGTTCACTCGTTATCGAGATCTCAACATCTTGGGTACTCGTAACCTGTCGCGTCGCGTAAAAGAGTCACGGTACGGTCTCGCTTCGCGTGTTCTGGCGCGAGACACTACCGTGTCTCTTGATTTTTTCATAATTTTTTTCATAAAAAAAGAGTCAGCAGTAAAATTTTATTGTACATATTCTACAATCTCATAAAACATTTTCAGCTTATAATCAATAGGCTGGTCGTTATATTACAAATTGTTATATTAGTAAGAACTTTACTCTTGTAAGTATAGTGGTGCGCTCACTTTCAGAAAGGTTTGTCAGCTGAAGAAGATGAGAACAAAAATCTTATTATGTATATTTTGAAAGCACATAAATTGAGGAACATTTTAAAACTAAAATCAATTTGCTATCAGTACTTTATTTTTTTACGTCCCATACAGCACAAGTAGATACTGAGAATGTTCGAAGGATATCTCAGCAGTAGATTGCGTATATTCTCACAACATTCGAGATACGTACCACGATTTTCTGAGAACATACTCAGAACATTGCTATTATCGCCTCACCTAGTTCATAGTATCTACTGAGAATATCCCGCAGTAAATACCAAGAATATCTCAGGTATCAATATAGAACCAAGGATAGAATATGCACGGTATATACTTATTACGTTCGATTAGGGTAAAATAATTGGTACTCTTTTATATTTTATAAATTTATGTTTATTTACTAGCTGGTTACCCGACCTCGCCCCGGAGGACATATGTAATAAGACACGCAAATAGTCTCTCTCTCTCTCTCTCTCTCTCTCTCTCTCTCTCTCTCTCTCTCTGTAAGTAACATTGCGTGTCTATTTTCTTTGCTCCTGCTTCAAGTATATCTTTTTCTGCCGTAAGCTGCCTTCGGGCCATTTTGTTGCAGGTATTGGCATGTCTTTTGCTGCTTGTCATGCACAATTGTTATCTTTCTGGTGCTTGCTACCTAATTAAGAGCATTTCAACGGCAAGTGTAATCGTTTCGGTCTAACCTAACTCTTGGCTGTTCCCGTGGAAAACGTTGATCTCAGCTGCGCATGCGCCCGTCGTTGCCGATCTACTCTTATCGTCACGCTATTGTCTGCTATCGAGGCGACTGTTGATTTGCTGCTCTGGTTGATCTCTGCGACATCTCGTGCGATCTATACGCAACACAGTGCTCGCGGATCGATGTGAACTGACTTTTATTTTGATCTCTGATTGGCTGCTTTTGATTTCTGCCACTATTTGTTCTGCATTGGATGACGTGCCAAGTGTTTTTCACTTTTCGTTCTATTACGCAATAGCTGGTTTATCCGAGTCGTGCGTGGAGTGCAAACGCGTTTTTTACCCGGGTTGCGTCAAGTCATACCTTACCACTAAATCTGCTAGCGACTGCTGCAGAGCTTGTTTGTCAGTCATGCCGCTTACGCCTAGCGATCCTCATATATCTCGATCTGCCGATCACCGCAGCTCTGCTTCTCCGGTCGCGGGGGCTGCTGCCCCTTCTGGTGCACAATCGCAGGCTACTGATGCATTGCTTCAGTTGATTCTGCTCAAACTCGACGAATCGGACAAGAAATTCGCGGCCAGGCTTGATGAATCTGACAAGAGAATTACTGCTTTTATCGAACAACATGACAAAAGAATTACTGTTTTTATTGATCATCATGAGTCGCTAAACGCAGATCTCACGCGAAAACTTGACCAAATACCCGAGCTCCTGAAAATTATTACAAATTACGGCGAGAGAATCGCGGCGTTGGAGACTCAGAATGCTAAATTAAAGCATGATTATGTTAAGCTTATTCGTGAGATTCATGACTCGAAATCTGCTCAGTCTTTTCAGGAAACTCATGGTGGAAATGAGTTGATTATATCTGGTCTACCATCGGCATTATCCGCTGCTCCATCTGAGCTCGCCAAGAATGTGTTAGAGGCATTAGAAGTCCCGGACTTATCATGCCATATTCTCGCTGTCAGAGCTGTCAAGAGGGCACCGTCAGTGACTTCCGCAGTTGCTGCATCTTCGAGCTCGGTTATTGTTACCCTGTCCTCGAGCGCCGTGCGTGATACGGTCATTTCGAAGAAGCGGGCAAAGAGTGTACTCAAAAGGAAAGACGTATGCGGTGGTAACTCGGATCGTAACATCTATGTAAATGAGTTGTTATCAAAGAGCACTTATGACATATTACAACGGGCCAAGTGCATTGCTAAAGAGAGGTCGTATAAGTATGTCTGGGTAAGGAATGGCCAGATATATGTTAGGCATTCCGATGGTGGACCTGTTATCCGTATTGATTCTGACTCTGATCTCGCTGAGCTCGTCTAATGAGTCTGACCTGCTCATCCCTTGTCTTCGGTCAATCGGCAAAATAACACGCTATTCTTCTCTGATCCGTATTGCTCTATGTAATGCAAATTCCCTTCATGACATATCAGCTTGCTTACACGCGAAATTGGATAATATTGTTTCTGGCATTGAGCTTCTAGTACCTTCTCTCCTCGTATTAGTTTATAAATTGCGCTGCGCCTTAGTTCTGAGTTATATATACACTATTTAGTTCTCTTTAGTATTACTTGCTCCTTATCATATTCTATTTTTATTATACACATTATTATTTAAGTTGAGTTAGTTCTTAGTTTTACAGTGTACATTATCCAAATCGGCTACATGTCATTACGTTATACTTTTTATCCTATTAATCGTTTTTATGTGGGATCATTGCTCGTCTTATGAGAGAGAGCATGCACATGCTTTCGGTCGCTGCCATATGCATATCACCTGCTTGCTATTATTTTCTAATTTTATTTACTGCTAATTGTATATCGGTAGCGATTATACTGCGTCTCGCATTTTGTTTATATATCTGTTTATATCTTGTTTGTACATTTATATTTGTTAATTCACTAATAGCCTAAAGTCTTGACTATGGCTTAAATAAAACCAATCAATCAATCAATCTCTACGCATGACACTATGCATGACACTATGCGTGACACTATGCATGACACTATACATCACTCTACCAATGATCTTTTGCGTAAATTAATTGAGCAGATGAAAAAATCTGAAGCGATGTTTTCTGCTTTCATGGAAAAATTTGATGCGAAATTGTCCGCGTTTATTGACAGTCAGCAACGTACTAACAAATAACTCAGCGATAAACTTAATCACTTAAATCGTCTTGCTGACATTGTCGCTCAAAATTGTCAACGCATAGCTAAATTAGAGCAAGATAATGTGAAACTTAAGTAGGTAAGCTAGGCCGATTCTACTCCGGGGATCTGAAGGAGGGTGAAGGGCGGGGGAAACCGCGGGCGGGGGGGACCGCGGCGGGGGGACCGCGGGCGGGAGGGACCGCAGGCGGGGGGGACCGCGGGCGGGGAGGGGAAACCGCAAAAGGGGGAACCGCGGGCGGGGGGAGGAAACTGCGGGCAGGGGAAACAGCGTTTTTCGGGCGCCGCGGGGAGAGAAAGGGGGAACCGCGTTTTTCGGGCGCCGCGGGGCGAGGGGGTTTTCCGGCGCCGCGGGGCGAGGAGGTCCGCGTTTTCCGGCGCCGCGGGGCGACCGCGTTTTCGCCGCGCCGCGGAGCGAGGGAGTTCGCGTTTTCGGGCGCCGCGGGAAAGGTCCGCGTGCAACGGCCGCGCCGGTCCGCGTGACGTCACATGCTCCCGCTCGCGTTATCTCTCCCTCGCCCCCGTCCCCCGGTCGCGCGCGTCTTCTCGTTCGCGCGTGGTCCTTCCCGGCCCCCGGCCCCCGTTTGCGCGCCCGGCCCCCGGCCCCGTTCGCGCGACGAGTGCGGCACGAGCATTCTTATCAAGGGTTATAATTCTAAACCGTTGACGGTGGACAAGGGAACGATAGACAGAAGGAAAAATAATTAAAACTCTTTAACCATATTATATGTATTTATTTATCATGTAACATTATACATACACAATAGTATCCAAAGCGTAGGCTAATAATTCACAATCAATAATCGAATTTTTATCATAAAATTTACGCAAGATATTGGTCGCATCACATTTATCGGTGATACAATTTTGACGTAAAATTGTTACAAACTGTTTGAATTTTTCACTTACGCCGTGAACATTTTGACATAGTTGAAAATACACATTCTCGACGCAATGTTCTAGTTCGAACAGGAAGAGTACAGTTGACGGTTTCATGTACAAGCTGGTGCCGCACGACGTCAATTTTACAATATCTGCGTCACGTATTTTAACAAGCTCCAGATCTCGAAACGTTAGCGATGATGGTGCCGATGACTGCACGAGTTGCTGTATATCTGCACGTTCTTCGATGAATGTCACCCACGTTGCATGTGGCAGAACTATCCGATTGCCTCGGTTATCGCCAATAATTATATCCACAGAGGACATAGGTACCGCGTTGATTCCAACATCCAAAAATTTATATGTTGTTGATGTCAAGGCAAATCTCTTTCCCAAAATACGTGGCGTATAACGGGGTTTACCAAAACTGAAAAAATACAATTATATGTTTATAAAAGTATTATTTTGCACATGTATACATATATGAAAATTAGCGGTACTTACTCATTGTGCTGTTTCTCGCACGTTTCGTCCGGAATCGGAACGTAGTAGTTCGCACCGTGAGTGTTCATCGTATTTGGAGGTTGTTTGCGACGTACTCGAACCGTATCGAACTCTCGACTGCGCTCTAGAATCCTCGTAGACCATTTATACATACCCAAAACTGCAAATCTTGCAAAAATAGCGCCAATGTACGGCTGCTGCATGGTGACCACTACCACAATCCACATATACGTTAAATGTGATAACTTTGTCAAGAACATTCGTGATGAGATCACCTCATCGGGCATCAAATATGATTTTTTTTCAAAAGCATACGTGTCTCGCGATGATTTCATCGAACACGTGCAAAACTGCAAATTTTGCAATTTCGCATATGTCAATGGAGCGTTATTGTTTTGAAGAACATGTCGCGACATGTCTCGCCATGATTTCATCGAACACGTGCAAAACTGCAAATAGCACCGATGTACGGCTGCTGCATTGATACAGATCAAACCACCGAAAGTCAATGGCGCGTTTTCGTGAACGTACGTGTCTCGCAATGATTTCATCGAACACGTGCAAAACTGCAAATTTTGCAAATAGCGCCGATGTACGGTTGCTGAGATGAAATTAGATATAAGCAAACGATGCATCATTAATAGAATATAAAATGACGAATCTGGGGGATACGCTCAATAGTCGAGAACTGGAAGTTGTGAGTGTAACAAATGGCGTGCAGCAAGAAGAGCGTGCAATAACATGGAGCAAGAGTTGTCGCGTGGGAGCAACGATGCGACGAGTTTATAGAATCGTTGGAAAAACAAAGCCGAATTAAACGGCCACGATTATCGATCGATCAGTCATCGATCGGTCTCAAACAGTCGTTGGTCGCTTGTATCGCGCGACTCGAAGGTTTGAAAGACTCGGTACGTCAACGTTTTGTGCATGTGGGTGCTGGATACAGTGCGAGTGAGACAGGACTCAGATGGCGCGAGATGGATACGGCTTTTGAAAGCCGTATACTGACCGGTGCGGTAATAAATTCCAAACACATCGACCCTCAACAATTTCTCAAAAATGCGAGAGAAATTGTACTCGATCGTGTGCGGAACGTCATGCAACAACATGACAATGTAAAAATTAACACAGTGTTTAATGGTGAATTTGTTGCGGGTGACAAACGCGCCAATAAAAATATCGCAACGAGAAACTATGAAGTCTTTTGTGAGTGCGATCTGCACGAGTGGTACAAGCGACACGTTATCGAGCCTACATTAGCAAAGCTGGAGGAATTCCAGGAACGTGATAGCGGATGGGCGTTGTCGCGTATACTCAATTTAACGGCAAATGTGAACAAATATAATCCATTGCACGCGGGGTGTTTTGTGGAAATACCGCGAGAAATTAAAAAAAAGAAAGCGGTGATAAACGTGCAATCAAGAGACAATGCATGTTTCGCATGGTCCGTGGTGGCTGCTCTGTATCCAGCCGAGAGACATGCAGAACGCGAATCGTCGTACCCTCATTACACGTCGGTGCTAAATCTTACGGACATTAAGTTTCAATGACGTTAGATCAAATTAAAAATTTTGAAAATCACAACAAGATCTCCATCAACGTCTACAGCATCGAAAAAAACAAGGAATTTGCTATCTTGCCATTACGAGTTACTGAAGTAGGTAAAGGATGACAGTTCTGTATCGGGTCCTCCGAGGGGGGAGCGGGGCGGGGGGACTCGCGGCAGAGGGGACTCGCTGCCGAGGGGTCTGCGGGGAGGGGAGACTTTAGCGCCGCCGCCCTCCGAGGAGGTGCGGGAGGGTGGTCTGCGTTCCTACCATAGGGTTGAGGGTGAGGGGTGGAGAAGGTGGTGGGTGGTCTGCGTTTCCAGCAAGGGGGGAGGGGGGAGGGGAGATCAGGCGAGCGCGTCGAGGCATGTTCTTATAAACAAATGCCGCCTCGCGTCGATGTTCGGCCGATAGTATTTATAAACAGATGCCATTTCACACTTCAAATACGAGCGAGCGTCTATGACAGGCGGCTATAATTTATGACCTGTGACTAGTGTGACGCCGCGGTCCTTTTCATTTTTCTTCATAGGAAGAGCTGCTTATCGGGGTTTCGCGGCGCCATTCGGTTATGGCTTTGCGCGTTACAAAGGCAAGCGCCGATGACATGCACCTGGATTTTATAAATACTAGACGGCATAAGTGCAGCAACGCGACTCAATTTCTATGGGTATCATCCCACACTGCGGATGGTCTAGCATCGATGATCGACGTAGGTACTCGACCAAAAATTTTATGACTTAACCGTCGCGGTCTTTCTTTATTTTTCTGTCTAGGAAGAGTCGCTTATCGGGGTTTCGCGGCGCCATTCGGTTATGGCGTAGCGTGTTACAAAGGCAAGCGCCGATGACAGGCTGCTAGATTTTATAAACACCAGACAGCAGAAGCGCAGCAACGCGACTCAATTTCTATGGGTGATATTGTTTCTCTGCAGTGTATGCACACCATGCACTAAAACAGAAGAAACGATACGCGATGCTCTAGTTGGAATGAGAGAAAAAGACGATAGAAAAAAGTATATAAGGAAGAATGAAGCGAGTCAAAATCACAGTCTATGATTTGAAAGTCTACGCGTCGGTTGAGAAAAAGGATAGCGGTTATTTTGGAGATGACAATAATTTCGATATAGATCGCGCGTTAACGGACGACAGTGATTATTTCAGTGATGAAAACGACAATCATGAAGAAGTCATCGATAGAATAGTGCTGCGTTGGGAAATCGTTGCACTAAATTTACGTACGAGACATTGCTTAATATATTTTTATTTTTCAACGGGTGGTGCACTTGCACTATGTGCTCCGTGCATGGTTGATCTATTGGACATTGATTTCGGCATGTACGCTCGCCTAAAACACTTCGTTGAGAGACGCGGAACGATTCATGATCGGTATTGTTCAAGATGTCGTGAATCATTGTACATGATATTTCCGCGTAATATGTGCCCGATTTGCACACAATAAAAAAAAAAACATTAACCTCGGCTCTTAAAAGTTCATACTCGGAGCTGAAGTTTTTTATGTTTCAAGTGGGCGTTATAAAAAACATTTTTTCCAAAACTGCGAACAAAAATGGAAATAGACAATAATTTTGAGGCAATAATGGATGCGGATTTATCCGAAGAGGATCATCCATTGTCACCGGACAGCAATTATAACAGCGACGAGAACAATAACCGGAGAGAAGTTGTAAAAAAAATAATGTCGCGTGCCGAATTTCTAGCTTTAGATGGACGTACGAAGTGTTGCGCAATTTATTTTTATTACATATACGGTTCAGATAAACTGTGTTATTCGTGTATGCTTACTTCACCAGACACAGGTGAGCACATAAGTAAAGAACGAAAGCATGTAACCGAACCGTACGAGATGTAATGACGAGATGTAATGACATGTAATGAACGTTAAATTATGTGCAAATTGTCGTAATACTCTATTGTCCCAAATATATCCATGCGACATGTGCCCGACTTGTATGAAGTGATAAAAAACATTATCGCGAGTGGGACATTATATGTATAACGTGTACAACATGGTGTGGATAATTGAAAAAAACGCAAGTGATCTTAACGAGTATATAACCCATTTAGGCTATGATCACTATGTAATAAACGGAATCGCCGATGTTTTGAAGAGTTTGAAGAATGACGAACGATTGAGGGATGTGCAACGAATATCACAGGTGGAGTTTCTTCGCGATCGCGAACTCGGCATACGCGGGACCAGTAAACGCATTGTCAGACGAGGAATCGACGAAAGATTGAGGGATGTGCGACGAATATCACCGGTGCAGTTTCTTCGCGATCGCGAACTCGGCATACGCGGGACCAGTCAACGCATCGCCAGACAAGGAATCGATATCGATACCGAGCATTCTTATGACTGGGATTTTAACGTGAAACGAAAAGTGTATCGACAGCTGTGGGACAATTGCGATGCCGAAGCAACTAGATTTGCCAGCTTTAGTGAATATTACGTTAAACCGGACTATTGGAAGTATCACTATTGGGCGATTGAAATTTTTCGGAAGATCGAGGATGGTGGTTGTGAAGCAATGTACATTAAGATTCATACAGGTATTGGAAAGTACGTTGAATTATTGGTGATGAACAATTCGAAATGTATGTATATGTACCTTCAAGATCGGATCGATGATGCCAATTATACATTGATGTTTGAAAGAACGGGGAACGTTTCTATGATAATATTGAAAATTGGCACTTTAATGCCCCCTCCTTTAGTTCATATCATTTTATGGAAGCGCACTATGCCATTCAATATTGCACACAATATTGTCCAGCGTGTGATCGAGTCACGTGCAAGTGCTCCATCAAAGAATGTGACGTGATGTAAAACATATTGTGAAAAAGCAATATTAAGAAACATGGAACATCCCGATGAAACGGAACGCGACCTGGTAGAACGATCCAGCCAAATCGCTTCTTTGGGCGAATATCTTGCATGGGAACAGCGATGCGAGGAATTTATTGAGCAGCTCGAAGAAGACTGTCGTTCCAAACGTCCCCGGCTCTCATCAGACGACTCTCATACTGTCAGAAACAGACAATCTTTAGTGGCAAGAATAGCGCGACTCGAAGGTGCGAAGATTCTATTACAGAGACGGTTCGTATATATCGGTGATGAGTACGCGGCGGGCAGTAGTAGCGGTAACGAAAACGCGGAAAGACTCGTGTGGCGAGAGATTGATGCCGCGTTCGAAAGCCGTGTATTGACCGGTGCAGTGATAAATACCAATTACATCAAACCGCGACAATTTCTCGAAGATGCTAGAGACATCGTACTCGATCATGTGCAAAACGTCATAAAAAAACATGCAAGTGTAAAGATAAACACTGTGTTCAACGGCGAGTTTGTGACAGGTGACAAACGTGGGAATAAAAGTGTCAGCACGGGAAACTGTGAACTCTTTCGTTCGTCCAATCGGTCCGATCTGCGCGAGTGGTACGAACAACACGTTATCGAGCCTACTTTATCACGTCTCGAAGAGTTTCAGGAACGCGACAACGGGTGGGCGTTGTCGCGTATACTTAATTTGACAATGAACGTAAACAAGTACAATCCTTTGCGCGCGGGATTTTACATCAATTTACAGCAAGGAATTAAATTGAAAAAAGCGGTAATCAACGTGCAGTCTATGGACAATGCGTGCTTCGCGTGGTCAGTGGTTGCCGCGCTGTATCCTGCCAAGGTCAATAATAATCGGGAATCCTCGTACCCTCATTATACGAGAGTATTAAACTTACAAGACATTGAGTTTCCAATGACGTTGAAACAGATTAAAAAGTTCGAGCAACGCAACGATATATCTATCAATGTGTATACCATCGAGGGAGAGAAGACGCGAACCGTTCTCCCGATACGGCTCACCGAGCAGAAGAGAGAAAAGCACGTAAATCTGCTGTACGTGCAGGACCCGCGAGACGGCAACGTGGGACATTTCGCATGGATTAAGCACCTATCGCGTCTCGTTAGCACGCAATTGAGCAGGCACGATGGTCGGAAATACTTTTGCGATCGGTGAGTACTTATACTCCTTTTAATAAAATTATAAAATATTTTATTTTGTATTTAATAATTTACAAAAATTGTGTTTTTTTTCTTTTTGAAGATGTTTACATTATTTTTATTCGAGCGAGAAATTGGAAGCCCACGGTGTAGATTGCCGAGAAATAAACAACTGTGCCATCCGACTACCGAGCGAGGACGACAAGTGGCTGAATTTCAAGAATCACAGCAGGAAGGAACAACTTCCATATGTCGTATACGCCGACCCGGAATGTACCCTCGAGAAGACGGATGCGGATCCAACAACGTCCACGTTCAAATCTCAACATCATCAGGTATTTAGCATAGGGTACTACGTGCGTTGCTCGTACACGACCGTTATCAATGTATCGGTTTTGTCGCGATAAGAATTGCGTCGCGTGATTCGCCGAGGAGCTAAGATGTTTAGCTTACAACGTAAAGACCATTTTGTCCACTAATGTACACATGGCGGATTTCACGCGAGACGAGTGGAAAAAATTTAACAGCGCAACGCACTGTCACATATGCGAAAAACCGTTCAAGCCAGACGACGTGCGAGTACGCGACCATTGTCACCTGACCGGCAATTATCGAGGTCCCGCGCATTCTAATTGTAACTTAAATTATAAAGATCCGCATTGCATTCCCATAGTTTTTAATAATTTATCGGGTTATGATTCTCATTTTATTATCACGGAAATAGCTACCGCGTACGAAGGACGTGTAGACTTGCTTCCAAACACTTCATTTACAAAAAACGTTAAAAGCACTGAAGATAAAGACAAAAGAAATTGCATCAAATTAAGATTCATTGACTCGTACAAGTTTCTGAGCACGAGTCTCAAAAAATTAGCATCATATCTCAACAAAGATAAGTTGAAAATATACAACGCAAATTTTGTAAATTATCCGACGAAGATTTTGATTTGTTGACGCGAAAAGGCATATTTCCATATGAGTACATTGACTGCGTCGAAAAGTTGGAGGATACGTGTTTACCACCGCGCGACTCGTTTTTCAGTTCTTTGACCAGTGACACTGTATCCGAAAGCGATTACGAGCACGCCGCAAACGTCTAGCAGCGGTTCTCCGTTCGAACCTTGGGCGAATACAGCGATTTCTACCTCAAAACTGATGTCTTGCTATTGGCCGATATCTTTGAAAATTTTCGCGATAGCTGCGTCGCGAGTTACGGACTTGATCCAGCGTATTATTACACTCTACCGGGTTTCACGTGGGACGCTATGTTGAAACATACGCGTATCAATTTCGAACTGCTCACAGACATTGACATGGTCATGTTCATCGAACGCGGTATACGCGGCGGTTTGAGTCAATGTTCAAACAGATACGCGCAAGCCAATAACAGGTACATGCAATCTTACGATTGGTCGGAACCGTTGTCATACCTGATGTATTTCGATGTAAACAACTTGTACGGCTGGGCGATGTGTCAACCATTGCCCTATGCAGATTTTCGATGCTCAAAGATGTCTCGAATTTTGAGTTTAGCGCGATCGCTTTGGATTCGCCCAAAGGTTACATTCTCGAAGTCGATCTAGAGTATCCGCAGTATAAACACGACGCACACGCCGACCTACCGTTCTGTCTGACGCGCGATAAACCGCCAGGCAAACGGCAAGAAAAACTTCTCGCCACGCTGTACGATAAGAAGCGTTATGTCATACATTACCGCAACCTACAGCAATGCACGCGCCACGGCCTTCGCGTCACAAAAATTCATCGCGTATTGCAATTCGCTCAATCTTCATGGCTCTGCGATTACATCGAACTTAATACAAAATTTAGAACACTGGCCAAAAATGAGTTTGAAAAAAATTTATATAAATTGATGAACAACGCGGTATTCGGGAAAACTATGGAGAATGTACGCAACCACGTTAATGTAAAATTATTAACAAAGTGGAAAACGGTAGATACGGCGCGGAGGCACTGATCTTGAAACCAAATTTTCACAGCAGGAGCATTTTTTCAAAAAATCTGATAGCCATTGAACTGCGAAAACTTGAGGTTAAATTTGACAAACCTATTTACGTCGGCATGTGCATTCTCGACATATCAAAAGTTTGTTTGTACGAATTTCATTACGAATACATGTTTCCCCTCTATGAAGACATGTGTAGAATTATGTACACCGATACGGATAGTCTGATATATCACGTAAAGTGCGAGGATGTGTACAGGGATGTGACATGAAACGCAACATCGCTAAATTCAACACGAGCGATTACGCGATCGACAACGCGTACGGTATAACGCTCGAGAACAAGAAGGTGCCGGGCTTGATGAAAGACGAAAACAACGGTGCGATCATGACCGAATTCGTCGGACTCAGAGCGAAGATGTACGCCTTGCGAGTGGAAGGTAAGAAAGATACAAAAAAGGCTAAAGGTGTTAAAAGTAACGTCGTAGCCAGGTCGATAACGTTCGACGATTACACGCGGTGTCTGCGAGACGAAATTGAAATAACGCGACAGCAGGCTTGCATAAGGTCCGAACTACACAAGGTGTACACCGTGTCCGAAACAAAAATCGCTCTGAGTCCGTACGACGACAAGCGATACATTATACCCGATTCGACCGATACGTTGCCATGGGGGCATTATCGAATACCTTTGTAACGTATGTATTGTATGTAATAGTATAACGTATAAACGTATGTAGTATTATATGTATGTAACGTACGCATGTTGTATGTATGTATGTAACGTATGTATGTCGTATAACGTACGTATGTTGTACGTATAACGTATGTATGTAACGTATGTATGTACGTATGTATGTAACGTATAACGTATAACGTACGTATGTTGTACGTATAACGTATGTATGTAACGTATAACGTATAACGTACGTATGTTGTACGTATAACGTATGTATGTAACGTATGTATGTTGTACGTATAACGTATGTATGTTGTAGGTATGTATGTCGTACAACGTATTATATGTATGTAACGTATGTATGTTATAGTATAACGTATAACGTATAACGTATAAACGTATGTAGTATTATATGTATGTAACGTACGCATGTTGTATGTACGTATGTAACGCACGCATGTTGTACGTATGTATGTCGTATAACGTACGTATGTATGTAACGTATGTATGTTGTACATATAACGTATGTATGTAACGTATGTATGGTATAACGTATGTATGTTGTACGTATGTATGTTGTACGTATGTATGTCTGTAGTATAACGTAACGTATTATATGTATGTAACGTATGTATGTCTGTAGTATAACGTATAACGTAACGTATTGCGAGTATTATATTACAGTATTGGAAAGAATAATAATAAATATTTTACGTGTGTATTTCACATACTTTATTTGTTTTTTATATTTTAAACACTTTACATATGTACTACATATTGCATATTTTTATGTTAAAAATAAAATATAGTTTGCACGAATTAAATAACATTTTCCTTGTGTATCCATGAGTTGTGCGATCTATCGAATCCTAACCATTTTACATAAACCTCGTCGCCCCTTCTGCGCAGTACTTTTTCAACGAGATACACGTCCGAATAAGTCGCGCGATTCAACTCGTGTTCGTAGAATCCTCCAAAGACGGATTTTCCGCGATAGTCTTCGAGTAGATAGGTTACGGGATTGGTACGCTGCACTTTAACGATCTTAAACACCTCGGTGGTCCAATTCGGCGTGTAACCCTTTTCGAAAATCGTTTTGTATTTGCTAACGCGTACCGAGTCGCCCACTTTGAACTTTGCCGGACTCGCGATCTTTATCTCGCCGTACACCGTAGCCAAGAGCCTTTCGGCTTTCGCGGGAGTAACGTCGATGGGTCGCATGCCGATAGTTCGATGCTTGCGCGCGTTGTAATCCGATACGAGTCGAGGCAAGGCGTCGACCCATTTGTAATTTCCATTGAGCGTAAACATCTTCCACATGTCGTTCTTGAGCGTGCGATTGAATCGCTCGACGACCGACGCCTTCAATACCGAATATGTGGAATAATGATTGATGCCGTGTTTCTTCACGAGATGTTGCACGTCGGTGTTGTAAAATTCCTTCCCCATATCGGTTTGTAGGTTACTAGGACACCTCCCGCTGTGTCGAATGATCTCAGCGACAGCGTTAGCTGTTTCGCTTCCGTCTTTACCCTTGAGTGGCACGGCCCACGCGTACTTGCTCAACACATCGATGACGGTAAGTATGTAGTGGTAGCCTCCGTTGAAACGTGAGTACGGACGCATCTCGACGATGTCAGCCTGCCACAGGTCATCGTACCCTCGCACTATGACGTGTCTTCGGGGAAAATTTCTTCTCGCCGGAGCGTGCAGTTCCTCGACGAGTCGTTGCTTCTCGATACTTTTACGTCCGTCGGATTTTAGCGATGTCATGTTTTTGTCGCCCGCTTGCAGTTTATTTTTGTTAGTAGGTAAGCTATGTTAGTTCTAACCATGGGATCTGAAGGGGGTGAGGGGAGGGGGGGGGGGAACCGCGGGCGGGGGGGACCGCGGGTCGGGGGGGACCGGGGGGAGGGGAAACCGTGTTTTTCGAGCACCGCGGGGAGGGGGAGGGGGGAACCGCGTTTTTCGAGCGCCGCGGGGAAGGGGAGGGGGAACCGCGTTTTTCAAGCACCGCGAGGAGGGGGAGGGGGAACCGCGTTCTCCGGCGCCGCGGGGCGAGGGGGTCCGCGTTTTCGCCGCGCCGCGAGAAGGGGGGGTCCGCGTTTCCCGGCGCCGCGGGGCGAGGGGGTTTTCCGGCGCCACGGAGCGACCGCGTTTTCGCCGCGGGAGGAGTCCGCGTGCAACGGCCGCGCCGGTCCGCGTGACGTCACACGCTCCCGCTCGCGTTATCTCTCCCTCGCCCGGGTCGCGCGCGTCTTCTTGTTCTCGCGGTCCCTCCCGGCCCCCGGCCGCCGTTCGCGCGCCCGACTCCCGGCCCCCGTTCGCGTTATCGCTCACGATCGCATATATTTTTTTCGCCAACAATATTTAATCGTTTAGATCTTCGCGATATTTAATTTTAATATTATATTTAAGTAAACGATAAACAAAGCTTAACGACAGGGAACGGTAAATGAAAAGGAAATTTTTTAACCATATTATATGCATTTATTTATCATGAAGCGCATTATACATAATAGTATCTAAAATGTATGCTAATAATTCACAATCAATAATCGAATTTTTATCATAAAATTTCCGCAAGATTATAACTGCGTTACATTTATCGGTGATACAATTTTGACGTAAAATTGTTACAAACTGTTTGAATTTTTTACTTACACCGTGAACATTTAAACATAATTGAAAATAAACATTCTCGACGCAATGTTCTAGTTCGAACAGGAAAAGTACAGTTGACGGTTTCATGTACAAGTTGCTGCCGCACGACGTCAATTTTACAATATCTGCGTCACGTATTTTAACAAGCTCCAGATCTCGAAACGTTAGCGATGATGGTGCCGATGACTGCACGATTCACTGTATATCTGCACGTTTTTCGATGAATGTCACCCACGTTGCATGTGGCAGAATTATCCGATTGCCTCGGTTATCACCAATAAGTATATCCACAGAGGATATAGGTCCCGCGTTGATTCCAACATCCAAAAATTTATACGCTGTTGATGTCAAGGCAAATCTTCTTCCCAAAATACGTGGCGTGTAGCGGGGTTTATCAAAACTGTAAAAATACAATTATATGTTTATAAAAGATTTTTTTTTGCACAAGTATATACGAAAATTAGCGGTACTTACTCATTGTGTTGTTTCTCGCACGTTCCATCCTGAATCGGAACGTAGTAGTTCGCACCGTGAGTGTTCATCGTATCTAGCTGTTTGCGACGTACTCGAACCGTATCGAACTCTCGACTGCGCTCTAGAATCCTCGTAGACCATTTATTATACATACACAAAACTGCAAATCTTGCAAAATAGCGCCAATGTACGGCTGCTGCATGGTGACCACCACCACAATCCACATATACGTTAAATGTGATGTCTTTGTCAAGAACATTCGTGATGAGATTACTTCATCGGGCATCAAATATGATTTCTTTTCAAGAGTATACGTGTCTCGCGATGATTTCATCGAACACGTGCAAAACTGCAAATTTTGCAATTTCGCATAAGTCAATGGAGCGATATTGTTTTGAAGAACATGTCGCAACATGTCTCGCGATGATTTTATCGAACACGTACAAAACTGCAAATTTTGCAATTTCGCATAAGTCAATGGAGCGATATTGTTTTGAAGAACATGTCGCAACATGTCTCGCGATGATTTTATCGAACACGTGCAAAACTGCAAATTTTGCAATTTTGCATAAGTCAATGGAGCGTTATTGTTTTGAAGAACATGTCGCAACATGTCTCGCGATGATTTCATCGAACACGTGCAAAACTGCAAATTTTGCAAATAGCGCCGATGTACGGCTGCTGAGATGAAATTTGATATGATAAGCAAACGATGCATCATTAGTAGAATATAAAATGACGAATCTGGGGGATACGCTCAATAGTCGAGAACTGGAAGACGTGAGTGCAACAAATGGCGTTAGCAAGAGGATCGTGCAATAACATGGAACAAGAATTTTTGGAGCAATCCACCCTGTTAAATTCGAGAGAAGACTTTGCCGCGTGGGAGCAAAGATGCGACGAGTTTATCGAATCGTTGGAAGAACAAAGCCGAATTAAACGGCCACGATTATCGATCGATCAGTCATCGATCGGTCTCAAACAGTCGTTGGTCGCTTGTATCGCGCGACTCGAAGGTTTGAAAGACTCGGTACGTCAACGTTTCGTGCATGTGGGTGCTGGATACAGTGCGAGTGAGACGGGACTCAGATGGCGCGAGATAGATACAGCTTTTGAAAGCCGTATACTGACCGGTGCGGTAATAAATTTTAAACACATCGACCCTCATCAATTTCTCAAAAATGCGGGAGACATTGTACTCGATCGTGTGCGGAACGTCATGCAACAACATAACAATGTAAAAATTAACACAGTGTTTAATGGTGAATTTGTTGCGGGTGACAAACGCGCGAATAAAAGTATCGCAACGAGAAACTATGAAGTCTTTCGTGAGTCCGATCTGTGTGAGTGGTACAAGCGACACGTCATCGAGCCTACCTTAGCAAAGCTGGAGGAATTCCAGGAACGTGATAGCGGATGGGCGTTGTCGAGTATACTCAATTTAACGGTAAATGTGAACAAATATAATCCATTGCACGCGGGATGTTTTGTGGAAATACCGCGAGAAATTAAAAAGAAGAAAGCGGTGATAAACGTGCAATCAAGAGACAATGCATGTTTCGCATGGTCAGTGACGGCTGCTCTCTATCCAGCCGAGAGACATGCAGATCTGGAATCGTCGTACCCTCATTACACGTCGGTGCTAAATCTTACGGACATTGAGTTTCCAATGACGTTGGATCAAATTAAAAAATTTGAAAATCACAACAAGATCTCCATCAACGTCTACAGCATAAAAAAAAACAAGGAACTTGCTATCCTACCAATACGGGTTACTGATCGTAAGATGGGCAGGCATGTAAATCTGCTGTACGTGCATGACGACAACGTGGGACATTTTGCGTGGATCAAGAACCTATCCCGCCTCGTGAGCTCGCAATTGAGCAAAAATAGGAACAAAAAATACTTTTGCGATCGGTAAGTACCTATAGTTCTTTTAATAATATATAATATTTTGTGTATAAAAAATTTATAATATTTGTGTTTATTTTGCAGATGCTTGCACTACTTCAGCTCCAACGAGAAATTAGAAGCCCACACCGTCGACTGTCAAGAGATGAACGAATGCGCGATTAAGTTACCGAGCGATAATGACAAGTGGTTGGCCTTTAAAAATCACAGCAGGAAGGAACGAGTTCCGTTTATCGTATACGCCGACCTGGAATGTACCCTGGAGAAGATGAAAGCGGATCCGGAAACGTCTAGGTACACATATCAGCATCATTGCGTGTTTAGCATAGGGTACTACGTGCGTTGCTCGTACGACGAGTCGTTATCTATGTATCGGTTTCGTCGCGATAAGGATTGCGTCGCGTGGTTCGCCGAGGAGCTAAGACGTTTAGCTCACGACGTCAAAACTATCTTGTCCACTAATGTACCCATGGCAGATTTCACGCGAGACGAGTGGGAAAAATTTAACAGCGCAACGCACTGTCACGTGTGCGAAAAACCGTTTGAGCCAGACGACGTGCGAGTACGCGACCATTGTCACCTGACCGGCCGATACAGAGGTCCCGCGCATTCTAACTGTAACTTAAATTATAAAGATTCGCATTGCATTCCCATAGTGTTTCATAATTTATCAGGATACGATGCACATTTTATTATAACTGAAATAGCAACAGCGTACGAAGGACATGTAGATTTACTCCCAATTACAAAAGAAAAATATATTTCGTTTACAAAAAATGTTCAAAGCACCGAAGATAAGGATAAGAAAACTTGCGTCAAATTGCAATTTATCGATTCATACAAGTTTCTCACCGCTAGTCTCGACAAATTGGCATCTTATCTCAGCAAGGATAAACTGCGAATATTGCAATGCGAATTTTGTAAAATATCCGCAGAAAATTTTGATTTGCTGACACGAAAAGGCGTATTTCCCTATGAATACATTGACTGCGTCGAAAAAATGGAGGACTTGTGTTTACCACCGCGCGACTCGTTTTACAGTTCATTGACAGGTGACACCGTATCCGAGAGCGATTACGCGCACGCCGTCAACGTCTGGCAGCGGTTCTCCATTCGAACGCTCGGTGATTACAGCGATTTATATCTCAAAACTGATGTCTTGCTGTTGGCCGATATCTTTGAAAATTTTCGCGATAGTTGCGTCGCGAGTTATGGACTCGATCCCGCGTATTATTATACTCTACCGGGTTTTACGTGGGATGCCATGTTGAAGCATACACACATCAATTTCGAATTGCTCACCGACATTGACATGATCATGTTTATCGAACGCGGTATACGCGGCGGTTTGAGTCAATGTTCAAACAGATACGCGCTGGCCAACAACAAGTACATGCAGTCGTACGATCCATCGAAACCGTCGTCGTACCTGATGTATTTTGATGTAAATAACTTATACGGCTGGGCAATGTGTCAACCATTGCCATATGCAGATTTTAAATGGGTCGACGACGTAACCGATTTTAATGTTATGGATGTCGCGTTGGATTCCTCGATAGGCTACATACTCGAAGTCGACTTGGAGTATCCACAACACCTTCACGACGCGCACACTGACCTACCGTTCTGTCCGACGCGCGATAAACCACCCGGCAAACGGCAGGACAAGCTCCTCGCAACATTATACGATAAGAAACGCTATGTCATACATTATCGCAACCTACAGCAGTGTACTCGTCACGGTCTCCGTATATCAAAGATTCACCGCATACTGAAATTCGCGCAATCTCCATGGCTTCGCGATTATATAGAACTTAATACGAAATTTAGGACATTGGCCAAAAATGATTTCGAGAAAAATTTATACAAATTGATGAACAATGCTGTGTTTGGTAAAACCATGGAGAATGTGCGCAATCACGTTGACGTGCGACTTGTGACTCAATGGGAGGGTAGATACGGCGCGGAGGCAATGATAGCAAAACCAAATTTTCATAGCCGAAGCGTCTTTTCGGAGAATCTAGTAGCAATAGAAATGCGAAAACTCGAGGTGAAGTTCGACAAACCAATCTACGTGGGTATGTGCATCCTCGATATATCCGAGACATGCTTGTACGAATTTCATCACGAGTACATGTTACCGTTGTATCGCGATAAGTGTAAAGTCACGTACACCGATACGGACAGTCTCATTTACCACATCGAGTGCGACAATGTATACGATACCATGAAGCGCCACATTAATAGATTTGACACTAGCGATTACGCGATCGATAATACATATGGTATCCCACTCGCCAATAAAAAAGTACCGGGCTTAATGAAAGACGAAAACAGCGGTGCGATAATGACCGAATTCGTCGGGCTTAGAGCAAAAATGTATGCCTTGCGAGTAGATGGTAAAAAAGATACGAAAAAGGCTAAAGGTGTTAAGAGTAACGTCGTAGCCAGGTCGATAACGTTCGACGACTACACGCGGTGTCTGCGCGACGAAATTGAAATGACGCGACAGCAGGCTTGCATAAGATCCAAATTACACGAGGTATACACCATATCCGAAACGAAAATAGCTCTAAGTCCGTACGACGATAAGCGCTACATTATACCCGGTTCTACCGAAACGCTGCCATGGGGACGTTATAAAATACCATTGTAAATATATTGTAAATACATTTAGAAAAATAAATGACACATTTGTATGTATAATATGTTTTTATATTGTAATAAATTTTTACAATACATTATTCTTGTGTATCCATGAATTGTGCGAATTATCAAATCCTAACCACTTTACATAAACCTCATCCCCCCTTTTGCGCAAAACTTTTTCAACGAGATACACGTCGGGATTAGCAACGCGATGTAACTCGTATTCGTAGAAGCCGCCGGCGATGGGTTTTCCGCAGGAATCTTCCAACAGATACGTCACGGGATTAGTTTTCTGCACTTTGACGATTCTAAACACCTCCGTGGTCCAATTTGGCGTGTATCCTTTCTCGAAGATTGTCTTGAATTTACTCACGCGTACCGAGTCGCCTACTTTGAATCGCGCGGGAGCAGCGATCTTGACGTGACTGTACACCGTTGCTAGGAGCTTGTCGGCGATCGCGGGGGTAACATCGATTGGTCGCATGCCGATAGTTCGATGCTTTCGCGCGTTGTAATCCGATACGAGACCCGGCAGCGAGTCGATCCATTTGTAATTTCCATTGCGCGTAAACATTTTCCACATGTCGTTCTTGAGCGTGCGATTGAATCGTTCGACGACCGATGCCTTCATTACGGAATAGGTCGAATAGTGATTGATATTATGTTTCTTCAAGAGTTTCTGCACGTTTGCGTTGTAAAATTCTTTCCCCTTGTCAGTCTGCAGATTTTTCGGGCATCTTCCGCCGTCTCGAATTATTTTTGCGATCGCCGCAGTAACCTCGGGTCCGCTCTTGGCCTTGAGCGGTACGGCCCATGCGTGCTTGCTCAGCACGTCGATAACGGTGAGTATGTAGTGGTAGCCTCTGTTGAATCGCGTGTATGGACGCATCTCGACCACATCCGCCTGCCACAGGTCATCGTATCCCTGCACTATGACGCGTCTTCGCGAAAAATTTCTTCTCGCAGGAGCGTGTAATTCTTCCACCTGCCTCCGTTTCTCAGTTGATTGCTTCTTACCGGCCATGACGATGACGCGCAACTGACGTAGATATCAGATGTACGTTTTTATCTATTCGCGATGATTCGCAATTACATCTTAAATCATTTTTTGAAGTTTGTTTAGAGTAATTTGCACGTTATTCTGGAATGCGGCCATCTTTCTCTCGATTTCATCCTGTTGATCTTTCAAAATTTGTACGCTCTGCTGCACGTAACGTTTATTGGCTGCATCGCCATCATCTACAGGCGGCGCTATCCGTCGAATCTTGCGCGATTTTGCGTCAAAGTCGGTGGCGACCATGCAAAGGGCGTTATCGCGCACGTAATTTCTGATTAATCCGCTCCATTGATAGTACGGTTCCGCACCGCCTCTTCCGAGCGATATACCAAACTTGTTGATCGGCATTTCGATGTTGATTGAACGGATTGCTGTCGCACTATTTAATTTATAATAAATCCAGCCTCGCGAAGTTCCTCGATAATCGACAGGATCTCGTTATCGTGACTGGTGTGACCTGCTAGGCGTGACGCTTCGAGCAATCGAAGACGATCTACGAGCTCGTTGGGATCGTCCCAATGAACATAGTCGATCTTGTTGTCGTTTAATGTCATGGCACGCAGTATATCTTTTCCAGCTTTTTTACCCGATATCGACGATGCAATTATATGGTCGATCTTATTGCCTGTCATGGCACGCGGTATACCTTTTCCAGCTTTTTTACCTGAAATCAACGGCCCGATTATATGTGTGTACTTGTATCCCCCGTTGCCCTTTATTTGAGCGTGAGCATTATAATTGCGTTTATGAACATTTGTCATCAACAGAATGCTCTTGTATGTTTGCATATCGTCCTCCGTGTAGATATCGTCATCGGGATATTTCTTAAAAATTAATTCGAAAAGACCGCGTGTGCCAGCGTATCGTATGCCGTCGATAATTATGTTGTCCTCGTTGTTCACGTCGAAACGTTTATTACCGAGCATCATTCCATCGTTGGTGAATTTAACACCGTACGCGATGTCCATACCCTTTGCGAATCGAATTGCTCGTTTTCGCAATTTGATTTGCTATTCTCTCACGCTCTCTAATCTCCTCGCTGCTATCCATGTTGCGATAACGTTGTTCAATCGGCGCGTCGACAACAACTAACCACGTTTTGGTATCGCAAAGTTGTTAAATCCTTTTCTGTATCGACCATTCGAAATCGCGCTGTCCTTGTCTATCACCACGAATCCATACTTTTGTTGCCAACACGTATGACACAATTTACTGAAATCATCGTAAGACATATCTGTGTTTACGTGATCGTTGTACACGTGTTTCAGATTGGTACCATCCTGTTTAAACAGAATCAATAAATTCGCGTTGTCGCGTATAAGATGCTTCGGTATCTTTGCATATGTCTGACAAAGATAGAAAGAGTCAACGTCCGCGTGCCGGCCCATTGCAAAGTATTCTCTTATCGTATCCTGCTTGTCGCACGCCACGTCATCAAAGATAAAAATAGAATTCAAGAGCGCCTCGCTCGGTGGAATGACGTCACTGTTATTCGAGAACGTAAAGTAGCCAATCTCTTCTATCGGTGTTAGTATATTCTCCAAATATCGATATTTCGGTTGTTGCAACGATTTCGAGTACACATACACGTTCTCGAAACGTACACCGTGCGGACTTTCCAGCAAGCTTATCAAGACGTTTGTCTTGCCGCAATTCGACGGGCCGCTGATGATGCCGCGTATAGAAATCGGTAGCATGCTTCCATGTTTGCGTACCTCTTTCGTTAACGGTATTTTATCGTCAAAGTTTGTCACTTTGATCGTCCGCGATTGTCGTACGAACCGCATTTTACCTCCCCTCCACAACGAATGAAAAAACAATATCGAGAAAGCTGGCCTATTTATAGAGACGCGTAGAGCTGAGATGCTCAGTCGTTAAAATGTTTTTGCTCGTGTCGGATAACAGCGATATTTACGATTTAACCGCCGAGCAGTTAAAGTATATACCAAAGGTCATTCTACTGCGACAGTTTTATAATCACATAGATTATTTGTGGGATAAGCTTCCCGAACATATCAAGGCAGATTCGGAGGTTCAACAATATCGGCGCTGTTTAATACATTATAATTTGCCGTATCAGCAAACGCACATCGACGGTCCGCCGCCGTTGATAAAAAACTGCGGCGAATGCCGCCGAAGATAGGCCGAGGTCTGTTGAATCGCGCGATAAACGCGCTTCCGATCGAATTACATATCCCCGGCTATCAATTTTGCGGACCGGGAACTCGCTTAGAAACACGATTGGCAAGAGGTGATCGGGGTATTAATCCATTGGACGCAGCGTGTCGCGAGCACGACATAGCCTACTCGCGTAGCAACGATCTCGCAGAACGACACGTGGCAGA